>CM021107.1:236772694-236886573 GCA_007115665.2 Sequoiadendron giganteum | reverse complement strand
ATTCTCTCTCTCCCACCCCCCTCTCTCTCTCTCTCTCCCTCCCTCTATCCCTCCCACCCTACCTAGCTAAGTCCCTCTCACTCCAACCCCTTCTCTCCCACTCCCTCTCTCTTAAACTCTCATTTCCACCCCCTCTCCATCTCTCTAGAATCTCTCTCTCTAAATTCTCCCTCCGTCTAAAGACATACATAAATGGATACATACAAGCATAATACATATGTACATATAATCTTACATCCATACAAGCATACATACATACATGTGTAGATACAATCTAACATACATAGAGGCATACATACAATATATATGCATTGATACATACATACATGACATACAAGCATACATGTACATACAAATATATCAGCATACATTTAATATATTGGAATTTAACATAAAGGAAGACATAACGCGAGCGTGTTATAACGCACTCGTGTTATCTCTTAGTTGACATGTTTGCCGCAGAAGCAAAAACCATGTGAAAAGTGAGATATAATGCGCTCGCGTTATATCTTGCTTTGGGAGTTCCCGAGCTTGAGGCTTAGTATTTGCCTTGGAATACCAATCCAAAGGCTTGGAGAGCATTCCCAACGACCAAAAACATGTTTTTAAAAAATCTACCATATTTCTCATAATCAAGTTCGTGCTCACTGTCAGGATTGCACGTGGTTCAACATCAAAAAAATCGAACACATGGGTAATGTTGGGTTCTCTCTTAGCTATCCAACGATGTAATTTTTTTGACTTTATGAAAATGTTAAGTCTTTCATCCATAATTTATTTTATCTATATGTCTTTTTTTTGCCAAAAAGCAGTGTTTGGTATTTTTTTCGTTATAGATTAACCGTTCATCGATTTTTCAAATAAATTACATTTTTAGAAACTAGACTCCATTCTACAAATTTAAAAAAAAATAAAAAAAATCAATTAGTTTCCAAAATTTGTAGGGGTAGCACTCCCAAAATTCTATTTTTCAAGAAATGTCCACTTCGAAAATTAGTAAAAAAACAAATATTCATTAAAAAATTATCAGAAAAATCGTGCATTAACTACATACTATTAGCTAACTTCTGATTGTTGCGATTTTTAAAATACTAAAAAAAAGTTCATCGTACGAGGGTCGTACAAGAGTTGCTATGTTATGTTTTTTTGACAAAAACAACACCAATTTGTGTACGTCCCTCATTTGAACCCCTTAATCTCAAGCATTTTCAAAATAAATTAGTAGTTTAGAAAGTAGACTCAAAGCACTTGAATCCTTCTTTTTGTTCCATCTCAAAATTTTGAGTGTAAGTATCCTCAATTTCACATCCAAGGTTAGTATTTCCTGATTTCAGAAAAAAGCTGTCCACTTAAGTCCCCTTTTTGGGAACCATCTTTGTGCACTTACCCATAGGGAATAACCAAGACTTGGGAAGACCCCACAAGGGACAAAATCTCTACACGAACATCCTCAACCACAGGGTTAGTGACCAACAAAGGGGAGTTAGTAGGAAAAAAATGGTTAATAGTCAGGGATTGGGAGGAAAATAGAGAGGGGGTTCAGTAAGGTTAAAGAAGACTCCAAGAGCACATGTAGCTTGGAGGAGAGAGGAGAAAGCGAGACAAATTTTTAGAGAGATCAACCTCATCAGAAAGAACAAGGTCTAGAGAAATCTTGGGACCAGCAGGCAAAACCAACACCGACACCGGTTTGGGAGGAATGAAAAAGGAAATATCAAAAAAAAAATCAATCAACTACTTGAGAAAATAAAATAAATAAATTTATGAAATCAATTAATTAACTAGTTAATTAATAATCCTTATCCTCATCCAATCCCCCTATCTTCATGTCCATACCCTTAAAATCCTATAAAGTGAGATCAAATCCTTCATTTCCAAGAATTATGATCCTAGTTTGAGAAAATAGATATTTTCCAAATGAGCAACACACATCTAAGCATTAAATCAAGAGCATATCCATAATGCTCTAGTGGAGGTTTATGTGCTAAATTTGAATAATGAATTTGAACTATTTCTTTTTAATCTATATTTTGACTTGTATGCTTGCACTTGCAACTAAAATAGGGTAGTATTGTAAAGAACCTTTGGGGAAAAATTATATATCGAGGTATGGTCACTAGCTTCCATGATGGTATTCAATGGATTTTTTTTTGTACACATGTTGAAAACATGCCAACCAATGCTAATGCAATTGGTGCTACTATGCGATTGAGATTGAAACAAATATGATGATTTAATGCTCTAAATGTAGGTGTTTTGAGATATGATTTGATTATCCTAAATACTATATTTTTATCTTCATACATAGAAATACTAAAACAAAAATCAATATATTTGACATGCAATCTTGTATTAAAAAAAACTCATGCACAACTTTATTAGGTCATGATAAGTCAAGTTGCCAAGTAGTGGATGAAAAATATTTTATTTTTGAGGTGGCTTATGTTATTTGGGTAAATTTTTGTGCTCCTTTGAAGGAATGAATGTGGCTAAGTTTGAAAGGAAAAAAAGGGGGGTTAGCTACACATTCTTCATTCCCTAGCTTTAGTAAAATTTTGATTTGTTTGTTTCATGTATTAAGTTGGTTAATGACAAGGGAATGCATAAAAATAAAAATAAATACTAATCTCCTCAATATGATGTCAATTTTATTTTACACCCACTCAACCCCAAGTTGTTAAAAAGTATGAAAATATTAAATATTTTTTATAGTTGCTAAAGGATAAATGGTTGTTTGAGTATGTTTGGATGTGTTCGATTATTAATGTACTTGGTTGATGTGTTGTGCTAAAAATTTGATCATTTGGAGATAATTTTTTCTAAAATATTAGACATGAAACATTTTTTTAGTATTTTATAATGTTTTATATGTGTTTTGATGTTTTAGAATTTTGTGAATACTTGTTTAAAACAAGTGAATAATTAATAACAACATTTTAAAAAATTAAAATATAAGTGAATACTAATTTACTTTAGTGAAATAAATAATAAAATGAATTTAATCTACTTGTTGTAAGTACTAATAATATCGGTAATATTTTAAATTCTTTTGAAGTAAGAATAAATTCATGTAGCTAATTAATATGCAATAAATAAAGTACATGACATTTTTTTCCTTTTTTCTAATAAATATAGAAAATTTAAGTTGTTTTATGTATTATTATATAGAGATGAGATCTATTGTAAATTAAAATCTTATCGCACCATCATTTATTTTCTAAAATATTGCAACAAAAAAATTCTATAAGAAACACACTATAATGAAATTTCTTAATTTGAATAAAATATGTTTGATCTAAATTCTATATCAATTAAAAATATATCCACTACACTTTCAAAGGGTCTCTCTATGATGTTTTAGGAGGCTCTCTAGATAAAAGGTCTTATGAAGTAAATATTGTTGGAATTTCTAGAAATAATAATTTTAAACATTTGATAGATTTAATATGAAAATTTCATTTTACAATTTTTTTTTTTTTTTTTTTAAAGTCTAGTGAAAGAAATTTGTATCATAAAAGCACACAATCGAATAAAAATGAAATAAGTATTAAGTTTGGGATGAGTTTGAATTAACAATTAACCTAAATCAAACTTTTAATTTATTTCGGGTTTTGATTTTAAGCATTAATCATAGTAAACTACAAATAAAACACACAATTTTTTTAAATTCTAAACAAGATAATTAATTTTATTTTTCAAAAAAAAAAGAATAAAATAAATATATTAAAAACTAATGCAACAAATAAGAAAGTATTAAAATAAACTGAATAAATCATCTCTTAAAATACTTAAGAAACAAATCTAGCCAATGAAAACATGGTA
This sequence comes from Sequoiadendron giganteum, assembly GCA_007115665.2. Classification (NCBI taxonomy): domain Eukaryota; kingdom Viridiplantae; phylum Streptophyta; class Pinopsida; order Cupressales; family Cupressaceae; genus Sequoiadendron; species Sequoiadendron giganteum. The sequence goes on along the minus strand of CM021107.1, from coordinate 236,882,751 downwards.
AATTCCAAACATGAAGCTTTGTTATAGATGTAAAGTAGATTTGGTGGAACTCTATAATTCCCTCATAAAAAATCCTCTTCTTTATGGCTTCTTCCATATGTACAATTGATTAGGGGTATATCTCCAAGACAAGATTAAAAGGAATAAGGAATTCAAAGTTTGAGAACAATAATGGTTGAATATGGTTGTTTAATTAAGTGTAGAGAAAATTTGATATAGTTTTAGGTTACTTTTAAAAATCTCAACATTGTTGAAAACTGATCAAATTTGTCTAAATTGTATGAGGATTGTTATCTAGATACGAAAATGATGATTATAGATCTAAATTAAATATAATAAAAGAGGAAATATAATAACTAATGTTTTGGAAGCAATTCTTATGTGCAATTTAAAATAACCAAAAAATTATTTCTCATGAAATCATTATTTTTAACATTTACAAAATTGCTATGTAGTAAAAAATATAATTGTCACCACAGAAAACATTCTCACCACTTGCTAAAAGAGGTAATTTTGTTACAATATAAACAACATAAAATTTGAAGGAAAAGTAAAAGTATATATTAAAAAAATAGAGAACAAGTGACAAACAATATAAACAACTAGAAGATCATAATGACTTAACAAGCAACAATTTACCTTAGAGACAAACATCAATTGCCACATCATCATTATATACCATCTTGGCTTTTTAAGAATTTACCTCATTATTAGAGATGCTATGTTGGCATGCATGTCTTTGTGTGCATATATCATTGATGAGATAATTGTTATATTGCAATAAAATCAATTTGATAAATGAGAGATTTTAAATTCGAATTGGGAGGACAACACCATGATATGGTCCTATCAAAGTCTTTGATTATAATACCATAGGTATGATATAATCCTAGAAGGTAAGAACTCTATAGATTTAGATAGGTCATAACTAAAATAAAATATTGCACATTTAATTAAGACATATAGATTTAGAACTAACATGTCATACATCTAAAATAAATTTAAAAATTACACATCTGTAATATCTACACAAAATAAAAATTCATTTTTATTTTATTGAAATTATAATACCAAAATATATTTGATTGATAAAACTACTTTAACTATAATAATATCAAATAACATTTTTTTCCTTTTAAAATTAAGATTTCACCAATGAATTGAATGTAAATAAAAATATATTATTTTAATCACTATATTTACTAAATACAAATTAATAATTTTTTTTTTAACTAAACAATTAATTAAACATTAACTTTTTATGAGGATTTTCATGTTTTTAAACTTTAATTTTATCTCAGAACGTATCACGAGAGCCATAACATTGGATAATTTTGGGGGTGATGACGTCATTCCAACCATCACCCTTTGGTTGAGTCATTCGACTTAATTTATTAGATTCTCGCTACCCCACGAATCGGTACAGTCCATATTCTGTCCACAAATATAAATCTTTTAGTCCCACAAGCAATTATTAGGAACCCCACATAGCAACAGTTTTAAAGATGACTTCACAAGTAGTGGGCTTCTTCTTTTGACCCTACAATCATTACTCTTTTAATGTAAGTGGCATTTTTTTTTGACTCTACTAAAATATGTGATGATTTATTTATTAATTAATAGTAGATGTAAGTAGTTTTTTTTTTTTTTTTAAAAATAGTGATTTATTTGGGTGAGTATTATTTAGATATGATAAGCATTAAAAAGGTTATTTAGAGTTATAAGAGATGTTTTTGTTGATTATTTATATAAGATTCAAATTATTTTATAAATGGTAATGAGATAATTTATATGTATTCAATTGTTTAGTTTTAAATTAATATTTATTGGTGTATATTTCATAAGTAATGGGTTTCAAGAACTTAAGGTCTCAAAGCATCATTACTCATTAAAATATGAATCGATAAGTATTGATTCGAAACTAACAATTAAATATAGATAAATCATCATATGATTATTTATAAATAGATTTAGATCCTCATGTAGACAATTAACACATTGTAATAGTCTAATACATTTATTATGACTATTAATAATTTACTTAATGAAAAATTAAAAATCAACAACTTCTTGTCAACTTAAAATCTATTATTTGTAAAGAAAACAAATGTTATATCAAAAGCTCCAATTTACATCATACATAAAGTGATGAAGTATTTTACCAACAACTATCTCTTAGAAAAGAGATGGCTAACAATTCCAATCGAGCTCAAACTTACAAGACACAATTGATCTTTTCTTTTTAATTACAAATAAATAACTATTAATAAAAAAATCCAACATGATAGTAATGATAGTCTACCAAAAATCTAGTTTTGCATCTAACATTACTATTTTCTTAACATAATTTAATGCAATAGACTTCCATCGTTTCATATTATAAACCAAACTTTAGAATACCAAATTTCTAGTAAGTTTATTCCAAGTTATATAACATTATAAGAAAAACAATTTTAATTCAAATTTTCTCTTCAAGTTTAGGTTTACAGAGTTTGACTTTGTTTGATAGATCAAATTTTTTATGTCTAACATATGTTTGATAAATTTTATTTGCATTAAATATTGGGATACTTAAAATTTAATCTACTTTAGATATTTTTGATTAAATTAATGTATCAAAATTAACTTTATATAAAATATCAATGGTTCAATGTTTAAAATATTTGTTCACCTTGTTTAAACATCATCTAGTTCAATGATCAAATGATCAAATATTCAATAGTAATTTTCACCTCATCCACGTCAAAAAAAGATAAATATTTCGTATTTTAACTAGCCAAAATTAATCTTTGATTTTAAACTTGATGATATTTAACAATAATTATATATGTCCATTCTTTCTTGTAAATGATATCAACAATGAGTGCATCTTATGAACTACTATGTGAATCACAACTTAGCATTTAGGCCAATTATTATATAATTGTGCACATGGGTCATAGAGAATGTGTGCACAAACCAAAACTCCTTAGCATTCCCAGTAAATGTTCCCATCACCTAGTTGTAACTCATGGCTATAATTGATGCTTTTAAAAAGTATCCTCACATCAATTTTAAAAAAAAAGAAGGATATGGCTTGTTTTTATTAGTGTCTTGAATATAATAATTAGTTCATTATGAGTGGTATATTCTTATATGATTTTACTTTATACTTTTATTTTATTATCATCAATGTTTAGAAATTTGATTTTGATTCTTATATACTTTTTTGAACTAGATTTGCAAGTGTATATTTTGTCTAGAACACTTCCAAAATCATAAATCTAAACTTTGAACTATTGAAATTCAAAATTTGAAAATTTCCATTGTCAATTATTTCGCCGATCATTGTGATCCAACCTAAGACATGCTTGGTGTTGATTTGAAAGATATGTTATAATTAAATACATTCACTCATTCATTTAAAATGATATATAAGAAATCATGGAACATGTTAGAAATATCAAAATAATTGTCATAGAGAATTTATAAAAGTATTATAGTAAAATTTATAAGAGAAGATCATCTTAGGTAAATTGCACATTTTCTTTCTATCTTCAATCTTGGTTCATATCATTGAATTGATGCAAAAATAGGTATAATTAGGGATAACTTGATGCTCATGATTCAAAAAGTTCCTCAAAGGTGTTTCTAAATACTAGTCCTTATAAACATTAATACACCAAAAATCAAGGTGAGTAAATTCCAACAAGTCATCTTCTTATGCTAATTTAGATTTTTGAGTTGTAATTTCACCTTATGCACAAATTTTAGACCTATACTAAAAGAGATCAAGTTTGCAATCATGCAAGTGAACTAGAAAAAAATCATATTTAGTTTGTAGAATTTAATACATTCACTTGAGCAAGCCCTAAATTCTAGCAATGTGTCTGCTAAGGTTTTGGTCGACCCTGAGGGTCTTGTGGACTATTTTTTGTACAATATTATTGACAAACCTCTTTTGCATCTGGATTCCTTGTTCACTGCTACCCGTGAGAATCTTTTCCTCTTTTTGGGTCTCTTAGGGGGTTCCCCCTATCTACTTGCCTATGGTGCACATGGTTTTTTTGGTAGTGTGTCTTCTCAAGGGGATGTTGTGCTCCTCTTGCTCCTGGTGCTTGATGCAAGATCTTTGAAGTTTAGCATGGTCTTCAGTGTGAGTTTTATGCTTGGATGTTGGTTTCGACCTTCTATTGGCCTTTTGTGGTAGAGGTGTTTTGGAGGGATGGTCCTAAAAGCCTTGGATGCTCGGACTGCTCAGTTGGTTTCTAAGGTCATGATCTTGAGAGATGGGGTTGTCCCTGTTCTGTTTCTTTTAGATGGGGCATTTTCGGTGCCTATCATGCAAACCCAACGTCTCGTGAAGATTAAGGGTGTTGTTCTTGTCCCTTCTTCTAGTTTATTTTTTCCTTTGCAACCTGCTTTGATTGGTTCTTCTATCGAGGTGGAGATCTGTTCTATGCTTCTCCTTTTGAGGTGGAGCACATGCTCCTATGGAGGTGGAGCTTGGGTTTTCTTTTAAGGGGTTTTTATGGAAAGGGATTCCTTTTTTCCTTTGGTTTATTTGGTGTTCAGTGGCAAACATTTGGAGTTGTTGCATAGGGGTTGTGGCCCTGGGTGCAATGTTTTAAGTTGGTAGCTCTCATTGGGTTTCCCCTATTTCTGTGGGGTGGTCTATTTCAAGTTGGTTTCCTTTGTTTTTGCTGCCTCTGTTCTTGCAGTTGGTCTTCTGGTTCAATGCTCCGGTCAAAAGAATAAGTCTGTGGGTTGTTCTATCAATTCTATGCTCTAATCAAAAGCATAAGTTTATGGTTTGTTCCTCCCCGACTCACTTCTTATGAGTCTTTCTTTTGTGGTCTCACTTTTCGTGAGCCACCTTTGCCTCTATGGCTATTCTATTATGGGTATTGGCCCTTCCAGTTTTAATCTAATCAAAACAATGATTAAAAAATAACATGAATAAACAAATTCAAATTTACGATCTTGAATTTGGTAGGTCATTTCTACAGTCCCAAAGGTTGATTGAATGAGTCCGACAATACTTATTAATAATTGAAAGAATACAATATTAATTTTGAAATGAGAAATGAATAAAAAATAAAAATTACAGATCAAATCTAATAAAAAATATACAACTTATTAATTTATTATTACATTAAAATATTTTCATTAAAATAAACATAAATCTAAACAAATATTATATAATTATGAATATGTTAATTTGAACATTATATTATTATAATTATAAAACTTTGATGAATGATTAAAACAACTTGAAAACAATTAACTATCTTACTATCTATCTAGATGCACATGTTTAAACATATTTATTAATTTAATTAAAGTTTAAAATATAAATTTTAACTAAATTCAAGTATTCTCAATTTCAATTAATTAATAAATACATTCAAATATGCATTTATGTATAGACATTGCTACTAACTCTTAACTATTGACTTCTATTGGAATGGTTTATGTCATAAATAATAATGAGAATATAATAGTGAAAAAGTAAGGATTGTAGAAACACATATGAAAGTGATGATGAATAATAAATACGTTCAAATATATGTATAGACATTGCTACTAACTCTTAGCTATTGACTTCTATTAGAATGATTACACCATAAATAATAATAATGAAAAAACAAAGATTATAGAAACATATGAATAATAAATAGAAACATATATATAGACATTACTACTAACTCTTAGCTATTGATTTCTATTGAAATGATTAGGTCATAAATAATAATGAAAATATAATAGAAACATATATGGTAGTGATGATGAAAAGGTTGGTAGGCACGAGATAAATATTCAAAAGTCAACTCACTATACAAGGTTTGAATTGGAGTGAGGTCGGGAAAGATCTGCCAATTGCAAGGTATTCCATTCGTCACGATCCCACTCACTCGCGACAGAATCTACGCCACTGTTAAAAATATCAGAAAAGAAATAGCACAGCATAATATTAAAAAATCTGATCATATTCTGTCAACTGTTCCAGCATAAGTGTTGATCCAAATTAACAATTTTACCTTTTGTGCCGACTATTATTAAACTTCAGTGTTTATTATATATAATGGTGGTTTTTTGTTTTCGTTTTCAATGATCACGTCGATTTGAAAAGAACAAACAGTAAGAACAGCTTTGATTTTGTAGTTGTTCTTCGATGAAATACAATTTAGATTAAAGAAAAATACTTGCGCTACGTGTTTATATTATGCCTATATCCACATCAGTAAGTCGTAGCCGGCAACAGGCGCGCGCCGGGCGTAAGGAAAGAAACAATCATATAATGTGCTGGCGCCTTCTTTCAATTCCAGATTGGAAACTCGTTTATCTTCCAGAAACTCGTTTATCTTCCAGTGGATGGGATCACTGATAAACATGAACGTGAGGAAGATCAAACCGTGGCCAAAGGCCACCATGAAAAGTGCAAGCAATGGGAATGAGCTCTCAGACGACCGATCTGTGCTCAAGCATTGCGTTACAGAAAACCAGCATTCAAATCCGTTTCCCAAGACACCCAGTTCACCAAAGAATCCACCAGGTAATTTATGTCATCGAAATTGAATTATCTTCAGATTTCAGCACTCAATATCCCATAAGTATGCAAATAAAATTAGGGTTAAAAGTATTGACAGAAAATTTGGTTTTTATTTATCGTTTGATATATTTCAGGAGTGGTGAACACGGTGGTGTGGAGCAACCCTACCTTCTGGCGCTCAGACGAAGGAGAGGACAGCTATGACGTGGGCAGCAACAACATTGTTGAAGACACAAGGCAAAAAGATCGCCATGGTTTCTGCGTTCCGACACCGTCTTCTCTCGTGTTTTCTTTCAATCTTTCACTGGAAAGAAAAGGCTCTGCGTTTTCAGAGGCTGCGAGATCCAAACCCCGCCGCTGCGATTCGGTGAAGGCAGAGCGCAAAAACGAGGTCGTCTGTGACGAGATCACTAAGAGCAGGTCGGAGGTTCGAAACGCCCAGAGAATGTCGGAGGCGGAAGCCAATATACGGGCGGAGTTAGCAAGAGAGATCGAGAAGGAGCTGGAGTTGGAGCTGGAACAACAAATCGCAATTCTCACCTGCCGCCTTCAAAACCTCCGTGAGCAGCGCAAATCTGAAATTGCTGTAGATGGCCTCGAAAGTTTTCCCTTTCAAAAAAAAGCTTTGCCACAAAATCATAATAATAAAAAAGCTCTGAGATCCGGCTTAGTGGGAAGTTTGTCGATGAAAGGATGTTGTTCCGGGGCCGATGTGTTGGCGCAGTCGGGATCATCAAGGCAGCCCAGGCGTGTGGGCTTCACAGAGGGTAATAGTAGCATACCTAGTTGCAGAGAAATGAGGAAGGATAAGCGCCCATCTTCTATGGAGAAAATGAACAAACTTAATGCTTCTGAGAGCTTCAGCTCAGTTGATAAAACCAGTAAGGCTCATTTATTTAGAGCCAGGACGTTCAAGACTAAATAAGCCCAATATGTCTGTAGAGAGAATAAACTTCTAAATGCATTATATGTATTAACAATAATTTTGATTTTGTTATAAAACAGTTCTCTTCATAATTTTTTATATTGTTATTTTGATGATTATTGATGATGGTGGATGATAGAGTACAATCTTTTTCTTTATATTTATTAAATTAGTAAAAAATTACAAAATATTTATGTATATGTTAAAAGAATAATAGTAACATCAACATATACAAGTATATTATGATCAAACTTAAAAAAAAAATAAAAATTTAAAGTTTGAAAAGATATATTAAATTTTTAATTAAATCAAATCAAATTAATTTTGAGGTTTGAAGTTCATTCTAATTTTATATTGAATAACAATAATGAATATTTTTCTTAAAATAAACATTCAATTTAAATTTATTGTAATAAAAGGTAATTTAAGATTAAAAAAATAAAATTAAGATAATAAGATTTGGTTGTGATCCACAAAATACGTAAGTTATGTCTTAAGGCTATATCAACATCCAAAATTTAAACTAGTTCTATAATAAAACTTTCTATGTCAATTGTTTAACACTTTATTATGAACATCAAAACAATGCCAACATGTCCATTAATTGATATTAAGATAGAAACAACAAAACAAAGATCAAACACACAAAATAAAATGACAAACATCAAGTTAGCTAGAAAATACTAGTTTTATAGAGTTTATATCTCCATTGGAGAATGTTGATCTAAAGCACAAGTATTCCTTAGTGAAACTTAGAAGAAAGAGAACATATAAAAGATAGAACAAAATGAAATATGACATAGCCTATGGATGGAGAAACCCTTAAACATCATTTTTTTCATCTATATATAGGCTCATACAATCCTTCAATTGTGCCATAACCAAGGAAGGTATGCGAAAAAAAATGATATTTGAAATTTAAAAATTATTTGAATTCTACTCACTATCTTTATTAGGACAAATGGATGATCCCACAATATTGGTTTACAATTTTCGGTCAAACTGGACACTAAAATAATTTTTTTTAACTAATTCTTCACTTTCGGGCACCTATAGCGGTTAAACCATGAGGAATTTGAAGATGATGCGAACTAAAGATTTGTGACATTTTGTCTATAGATTCTAAATATATTTTTTTTCAATTTTTTTGGAATGAGATTGCACTTCTTTTTCCATTTCTTTTGAAAACTAGTTTTTTCTGTAAAAGAAATTTTTAAGGAGTGATGTTCACCATATACAACATAACGTTTTTTCTATGAAGGATAAAATTCTTTTTTTTTTTTGAATTTAGATTTGTAAATATGATATCTAGTGCTTCCAATTGGTCTCATAGTTTTTTATTGAATATTTTTTCCTTAATCAAGTTTTGAAGTCAAACCAATTACAATTCAGACATAGGCGGACCGTATACAACATAATTTTTTTTGTATGTATTGAAATTCAATTTTTTTTTGTTGGATCAAGGACTTCAATATTTGGTGCACTCATATTTTTTAATTTTTTTTAAGAAGATCTATTTTTCCACATGTGCAGAACAAAGAGCTTGATTTTCGGTCAAAAACCTATGTTTAATTTAAAACTAAAAAAACAAATACATATTAAAATTATATTTGTTAGATAGCTTGTTTCGAGGACTACCATCATCCAATTGGGTTTGTGAAGTCTTGTCTATTTTCATCCTTAAACTGAGCTTCAAAGTGCAAAATTCTAGACTTTTTTGGTGCTAGAGGGTGAGAAGGTGGGAAAAGGGTGGTTTCGGGTGAACTAGGGGGGGTTTGAGCGAACCAAGGTTCATTCGAACCCCCTTTCATTTTTTTTTTCTTTGTGTTTTTGTCACGTATGGATTTCATTTGATTAATTAAATGCAGTTATTAATCATTATGTCGTTATTTAAATAGAAATTAAATGATATTTTTAATGAAAGTTAAATTGAAATTCAAATTGAAATGCAATTATCATGATTTGAAATGCATTTATATTTAATTTCGGAGTTTGTCATTACTAATGTAAAATCGAGTGCAAGTGAACACAGGAACAGGTGAACGTGATTGAAGGCAAGAACAACGATCAAGTAGAGTTGTTTAGCCGATTGACGTTCATGAGTTGATGGAATCTCACACACTCACATAGATAATATTTTAATGTATTTGGTGATTACTGTGTTTGCAAATTTAAAATATAGTTTTATTGATTTCTCCAAAATGCGAAAAAATATATGTTCCTTTAAATGATGATTTTATTAAATTGTGAGAAAGTAGATCTTATTTAAATAATTGAATTATTTAAGTCTATATTTTATTATTGTTTGAAATATTGTCACTTGCATTTTAGAATGTAATGAAATAGAGTTTATTTCAAAATTTAATAAAATTTAAAATGAATAAAATTGTGTTTAATAAAGTTATTGTTTTTAAATTGAAAATTATAAAATAGGAAAAGATTTAAAATTTGAAATTAACAATATCTTAAATTGTGTTATTGAAATTTTTTTTGAAAAGAAATAGAAAATCAAACATCCATTCAAATTGGAATTTGCATTCAAAAAGAGAACTTCAGTTAACAAGTTGAAGAAAAATATCTTCAATTAAAGAAGAAGCAATCAAAAATCTAAACTCAAAGTTATAGAATTGATCTGGAGATCAATCTTAATAGTGGATCTCATTTCTTGATTTAATGAATGCATGGAAGAATCTTATAGGGGAGAAAAAAAGAAATTGGAGACACACAGGAAAATTCATTTTCAGTATTCTTGAGGATAAACAACACATATGACAGATTATTATTGAAGGGAATTCATGCTTGATTGTCTATTTTCATTTTCTGGATCTTACCTTACCCAGACATAGCAGGAAGAGAGAGACTTATTTGTTTGCACAATGGTATTCAACCACCACTTATACCCTTTGTAGCTAAGAGGGAGAAGCACATAATTTAGGGAGGTGTGCAAAATTTAGTGAGGTGTGGCCAATCCACATCCTCCTCATAACACCCACGCACAGGGAGGACTTGGATAAGGCGTGGCTAGGAAGGAGCTTCCTTCATTTTCTATGCAGCCTTCCTTTCCCCTACACCCCACACACCTACAGGGAGGATTCCACATACTGGCAAGGCAGGGAGGTGCACAAAGGCTACTAATGAGTGCGTAGAGGCCGCAAAGGAGTGTGCAAGACCTCCACACCACTTACCCACTCAACACTAAGGGTAGTTTCCTCACGCGCCAGGCAGGGATCTGCTACAAGAATCCACGCAGCCAGGACTGGTTCCCTTCACCCACACACTGGAAAGGCAGTGAGAGCAGCCAACAAGATACATGCGCAGGTCCTCTAATTTCATATTTCCATTCACTCCATAGGCAACAGTAAAAGATAAGGGGCGCACAAGGCAGGGAGATAAAAGCTACAAGAAGAAAGAAATAAAATCAGAAGAGATAGAGTACAAAAGTTTCAGATATTAACAGAGGAAATTCATAATTACATTTCTAGAATACGAATATTACCAGGTAGGATTTGAGTATAGTTTTATAAATTTGCAATAAATTCTACAGTTCTTTTCTAAATTCTAATATTTAGTTTAAAAATAGGAAGAAGAGAATTTCTATTTAATGAAAGTAGAGAGAAATGATCAACAAATTTGTTTGCAAATCTTTTCTTTTAAATTTTATTGAAACTTTAAATAAATCAAACTGTAATTTTTCTAGATTAGTATTGAACTTAGAAACAAAGGATATTTAGGAAAATTCTGATGTTGAAATCACAAATTAAACAGTTGATTAAATTTAGGGACAATTTTCAAAACAGAAAACAACCTTTTAAATTTAGATTCAAAAACATCGTAAACAAAAAATGAATGTTTTTATTCCGTATTAAATAGCACTTTAAAAATGTTCCAGGCAAAATATTTTAGATGAAATATCTTTTAAATTTTAGAACGAAATTTCAAGATAGAGATTAAACTCAGCAAAAATTGCAAACAAAACAGTCAAAATAGAAATAAAAATATATTTATTTAAATCTGTTTGAGCAATTATTATTTATTTTGTGAAGATATGTTAAAACAGAAAATAAAACGGTTGAATTTACAATATGATTTAATTAAAAACAGCAAGAACGAACTTGAAACAATATTAAATAGATGAGTACAAATGAATGAACGTGTGCTCTTTTATGACTATTTTTATATGTATTTAATTGCATATTGGAGATACACCTTCATTAATTTTGATTATTAAATTTACTCAATGTAAATTATTAATTTTATGTCTTTTATGGATTAAACAATGAAAATAAATGACTTTTTAAACTATTTTCACTTCAAACAAGTTTTTAGTTTGTTGTTTTCAAAAGATTGTGTTTGACTGTTTAGACCATGCATGATTGATAGATGACTCTGCATGTTATGCTTTTGGGAAAGTTACCTTCCGGGACAGGTGCCGAATATGGGTAAATAGAGAGTGTAGTTTTTCTTTTCCAAAACTGCTTTATTTGTTGTGCATGACATTTTACTTGGCCAAGTAACTTAAGGACCATTGAAACAGATGGATTTATTGAATTCTACCATATCCTAGTATCGAACTTTCTTATTTCTTAAATGATTTAGAAAAATGAAAATGCTTGTGGTTCTACTAGTTATACTAGGCACGCACTAGATTCCATCTTGCTCGTAGATTGCTTCTTGCTAAGTGATTCGTGCAGGGTCGAGTATTTCTTGATTGACTAAGGAATTCCGGGGAAGTGTAAGCTTCGAGGTTGGGCGGAAAAAGCACCTGATCCTTGTTCTCGTCTTCTTTGTTGAAGATTTGCTTGGATGGAAGATCAACGGATGGCATCTTCTTATATGCTTTATATATTCTTTATTATATAATGAAGAGCTTAAGGTGACTGAATGCCTAAGTCTTGATTTGTAACTAATATTATTATCATCTACTGTATTTAGAATCGAAATTGTGTAATATGACACATGTATGTATTTAGACTGGAATTGAATATGAATTTGTCTTATCAACTTTATGTTGTTGTTTGTAATCAACTCGTTTCTTTGATGTCGAAATGAATGAGATGACGACTATATTTTGAATATAATTGACTTTATTTAAAGTATTTGTCGAAGATCTGAATAATAGATTTTTAACCTTTATAGTTTTTTGGTAGGAATGGTGGGACCTTACATTTAATTGGTTCGCTCAAACCAGGGTTCATTCAAACCCTCTTTTGGTTCACTCGAACCAAATGGTTCATCCAAAAAACCATTTTTTTTTGCATGGGGTCATTTTTTACAAGTTTTCCTTCCTCACTCGAATTGTAAACCACTTTTGTGGGTTTACCCAAATGATAAAGTTCCAATAGCATGAGATCATAATGGAAAATGCATGTTTGTTGAGGTAATCTAGTGTTTTTTTCTAGCATTGGCGTGTTCATCAAATCATTTCTCAATTTTACCCCTTAGTGCAAGTGAAGAACTCATGAAACATACTTTTACAATCAATTGTAACATATTCAACCTAATCAAAAGTGCATATATATATTATAAAGCATCTAGACACCCTCAAATTATTATTAAAATCCATCAATTAACATGTTTACTCACTTTACATGAAGGAGAGTTCCCACTAGTTGTAAGTCATAAGAACTAATTTTCAATTGATCCTACTAGTCTAGCGTGTTTGACCATATTTTTAGATAATACCTCCTCCACTAGAATAAATTGATCTAAAACTAGGGACTAATAAAATGTGGATCTTTCTTCCCGCTTCCTCTTTGGAAAACCATTTTTTATTTGCTAAGAAATTTCTCTCTTTGACCTATCAACCATACTTCATGCTCATCATGTTGGGTTTGTCTCACATTCTTCTCAAGGAAAACATCATTTTGGAGTTCTTCTTGATCCTTAGCTGGCAAAAATTCCATATGAGGAAAACAACATCATTCTATTAATCTAAAAATGAAGTACAAAACAACCTTAACCTATTACTATTGATTTTTGAGAAAATGTTCATATATTTAGACAATTATAATATGAAAGAATCTTAATATACATGTTATATTTGATCTCAAAGTGATTAGATATTAGAGGTTTTATCTTCAAGTTCCTTAGACCCTCTCTTTTCCTAATTATTTCCAATTTTTTTTTACCAACATAAGGTTTATGTTTCACCCTATGTTGATCATGTTGATGCTTATACCTTTCTTGAGATTCTTTAAGTTTTTCTTAGAGTTTAAGATGTTTTTTTAACCATTACAATGAATTATTATCCTTCACCTCTTTATCTCCTCTTTCCAACCCTTCTTTTGATTGTCATAAGTGAACATAAAAAGGCTATGTGGTAAGTAGCTAGAGTAAGCATTATAAAAATATATGTTTGTGTTGAGTCAATGGCTATATATAAGAGTGTTGTACTTATACCAAATTTTCATCCAAAACTTTTGGATACCATTAATTGTAACTATATAGTAATACCAATGGTTTGGGTATGTGCATAGAGATGAGGGCTAAATAGTGGCCAAATGTTCAATTTAAATCTTAATGTTTTCATGGTACAAGAATGTGCTTGAGCCCTAATTTGAGAAAATTATAACATACTCACATTAAGGATTAGGTTCATTTTGGTAACATAAATGCACTATAAGACATATGTATTGTAGTTTCAACTATTCAAATCTTTCTTGCAAGCTTGGAACGAGAATACAAATTTTCAAACCTAAGGGTGGGCATCCGAAATCACGTTTTTCAAAAAAATCATAGCATGTTCAAACTTCCTACTCATTATGTTTACATATTTTTGAGAAAAGTTGCTTTAAATCATCACCACTTACATCAACACAATTCTTTACTATATATACCCATATGATATTTTATATAGTTTGGATAAATTAAGACATTTATTTTTAGTGATGTCTTCATATTCCTTATATATATTCATACTTTTTGATCCATTAACCAAAATTTATAAAACAATGTTACATTAAATTTTTATTACATTGTTTTATTATTTTTTGGAAGTTATGTGACACACATGCTTAGTGATTAATTTTTCAAGATGTATCCACTTTGAAAAGTAATAAAAAAATTAATAAAAAAAATAGCTTTTATAACATAATTATCTATCTTTCCATCTTGATTGTTTTAAAAACTAAATGAAAAAAATGGGGGGCAAGGATAATATTTCTATGTTATATCTTAGTGATAAAAAATGACAAATTTTATGTGTGCTTATCTCTTGACCCTCTTAATATTAACCATTTTTTTTTCAAGCCTTAGTACATTAGAAACTAGATTTAGAGTATTATAACTTTTATTCTTATCACATCTTCAATTTTTGAGTGTAGTATCTCAAATCACTCATCAAATTTTAGGTTTTATAGATTTTAGAAAAATGGTGGCTAATTTTGATTCCATTCAGTCCCTATTTCCAAGCACCTATTGATTCAATTATAATTCTACATCAATCACAAATCTATGTTTTAGTTCAATATCAACACATACCATCTCATGATCTTCCGTTTTACATACACATGTAGTGTTCAGATGCATCATGCATAGATATTTCTAGTAGAGTGAATTCACACACATTTACATAAACATCAACTACAACCATTTCATGCAAGACACTCACATGTGTACACACAGTATTTAGTGTTGTTGCACAATCTAATGGACACATGCCATCTTAAGAGTTCACATGTTAGCTTTGAAAGAAATTTTGGTAAATGTTTTCATCGCACTTCTCTAGATAGTGTTCTCACCTTTTCCCATGGGTGCACATGCAATAGTTACTTTGACACCATGTGCATCCTACATTTGACCATGCTCAATGCAACATAATCTCTTCATACAACTAGAAACATATCTATTTGACATCTATCAATCATACATCTATATGTACTCAAACTCCTCACAAGAAAGATAAATAATTTAATTCAACTTGTATAATTTCATTTCAAAGAGTTTTTACTAATATAAATAAATTCTTATTATATTTTACCTCAACTTTTTAATATGCATTTTTTTTTAGCTTGAGTGTGTATTTATAAGAAGAAGATATTTCTATGTGTTGGAGTAAATATGATTTTACATATTTACCATAGGCTTAAGTTAACTTAGGCATAATAATTTTATTAATCTTTCAGGTAGTTTTTCCCATGCTTGGAATTTTCTCAACCGCCTATATTTCATGGTTTTAAAAGCTTGTACCTTGTGTAAATTAATTATCTCATATTTTTTCCATCTTCTCTAGTGAAGTAGCGTAGTGCTCCTCTCTATCTTGTGAAGGTTTTATGCAATTGATTTTCTTGGGTGCTTTGCTCTAACACTTTGTAATAAATATAATGAATTTTATTTTATTTTTCTGTGTATATTCACATGGTAATCACAATTTTTACCATAATAATCATTGATTCATTAAATTCAACATATAATTCTTGTAAATTCTATCTAATTATTATTTAACTAAAAATATATTCAATTACCTTATTTTTCAAGGATTCATCCCTAATTTAAGGTGCAAATACTTTATGTGAACAATAACCCTAATTGAACCCTAACCCTAATCATAACTATATAGCCCTAATTCTAATCGTAACCCAAACCCTAAACTTAATTCTAACCCTAATTGTAACCGTACCTCTAAACCTATCTCTAATTGTAACTATAAACTTCACCCTACCCCTAACCTTAATTCTATATCTAACCCTAACCCTAACACTAATCTTAACTCTAACCCTAACCCTAACCATAATTTATTTAATGACTTACATGTTGCGTTGCAAATATACACCAAGAGATATCCTTCTCAAGGTGTCTATTTTTCTAATCAATCTCTCACATAAAAGTGCAATAGACACATCGAGAAGGATATCTCTCAACATATTTAATATATATTATTAAATGTATATGCTAGTATAAGTCATCTAAATCTCCTAAGATCAATACGATTTTTCCTTCTTAACTTTTATGATTTTAGAATAACAAAAAAATATCATAAACTAATAAGTATCCTTATAACAAAATCATTTGTCTATGTAATTATTTTGTACTTTACATTTTGTTGAACCTATTTATTGTGAAGGTCCTGGAACCCTAATTTCCCAATTAATTTATATAAAAAAATCATTCTTCTTGATACAACAAAATATTCTCTATTATATACATCAATATTCCATATCGACAAATCTCTTGATTTTTTAACAATATAAGTACACCACTTGATCTTACGTTTCCTAAGATATTGCATACGCTTTGGCCGGCACAGCAAAAGAACATTTGGATGGGGATAAACAATAAAATAAAATACCGAGACGTCTCGCTCATCTAAACTTACAACCCGTTTCGACTGCCAATCATGGAAGAAGAGGGATGATAAGAATCAATGCCGGCTAGAGCAAGGAATCAAAAACGATTTGGAATTGCGTAACGTAGTCTTGGAGCGATTGCCAAAGCCAATCTAAGGATCTACTGAATGGCTTATCAAAATCGAATCGTAATAATTAAAATATTCAAACGCCGCAATCAAAATTCAGTTAACAGAGAAGCTCGGAAACAAAATTGAGAATCATGAGATGTAGATCTCCCTTATCTTGTAGCGCAACCAGGTATTTAAATTCTGATTTTTATTGAAGATAACGCTTTTCTATACAATAAATACCACCATATCTGTCTCCTATCGTCATTTCTTTAAAGCTTTCGATGGCAGCTCAAGGCCGCTGGGTGGGACGAAAAGAATCTGCGATTTCAGAGGTCACGAAATCGAACCCGTGCCGATGCAATTCTATGAAAGAGCGCAAGGCGACCGTCACTTGTAGGAGCATGTCGGAGGATCGAAACACAGGCGGCATGATGTCGGAGGAAGAAGCCAAAATAAGGGCGGAGCTGGCGGAAGAGGTCGAGAAGGCGCTGCAGCTGGAGATCGAACATCAAATCTCGACTCTGACCCGCCGCCTCCAGGAGCTTCGTCATCAAACTAAATCTGATACTCTTCTGAAGAAGCCGAGTTTTGAAAAGGCGGTTTTGCCGAAAAGTATTAATTGCAGCACCGAGAGGAAAAATAAATTCGAGTGGCAGACCAGTTTGAGGGCCAGCTCGTGTGAGAGTAGATCGTTTAGGAGACGTCCTTGGAATGACGACCTCTCAACTCCCCCGTCTTCGAGATACCCAACAGTCGGTAATGGCAAAGAAAATTGTAGGTGTGCAGAGAGGCTGAAGAACAGTTTGTTGGGTACCGTTGTTTCTCATAACGGAAGCTCTAATCAGAGCTTGGGTGCAGCTAAGCTGTTGAAAAGAAACTAAACGTAGGAATCCCCAAAGGATTCGGGTATAGTGGTTGATGGGAAGGAGACAATTAACAGGCTCCACCCTTCCAACAATATTGTAAAACGGCACTTTCCTTCACTAGTGTTAGTCTTCCCTATAATTAGTTACTGTTAATCCTGTGTTTTTGTGTATTAGGGGAGAGGACCTGAGCATATTTTAATAGTTGTGATAGTAGTTGTTTATATAATGCTTAATATTTTTATCAATATTGGATAAATAGTTGCGACTTTAAAGTTGTTAGTGTTGATGATGACTATCCATAATTAAACAAAATGTATTCCTTTGATCTAAAAAGCAACCAATCATGTGATTCCACATTAGCACTCAATAAAACATGCTGTGAATGCATAAGTATTGGTCTCACTTTTTTTTTGGGCCTTTTTGGACATCTTGACAAAAAGCATGCTGATGTGGCATCATATTTGATGATGTGGCCCTGAAACCTTAATCATAAGCAGGGGACTTGTCAAGTAAGGTGCTGTAAAAAATTGGGAGTGATTTAAAATTTCTACGTAGGATAATTAGAAGCGCAAAGTTAGGGTGCACAACTACTGGGTCCTCTCCCCTATCACTTTTTGAGATTAGTTCTGGTTGCAAAGTGTGTCAATGGAAATATTCAATGAGTAGTTGATGTTTTTTATGTAAAAGGGCTAGAACATATTTTAAATAGGAAAAAAATCCTGTTTATTTTTATTTTTAGTTTTTAAATTTAAAATAAAAGGGTGAAAAAAATGTGTTTAATTACACGTGATGTGAAAATTAAAATCGTTTTTAATGTTTTCATTTTTTAAGTTTTCAATTGTAAACAAAATTAAACCATTTTAATCAATCACAAGTCATGTACAACAAAAAATTAAACCATTTGTAATGTTTTTTTTTCTTGTCCAACAATTATAAACCATACGAAAAAATATACAAATTAAAATATAATAAATTATTTTGTTTCTAATTAGTGACACATGCCTTGTGCATGGAGTAGATTAGGTGAGGTGGGAAGTGACATATTTGTAAGGTTCCAAGTTCTCCTTAAAAAATTGATTGCAATTTATATATAGATGTAGGTGAGTATTGTTTAAGGTTTGTTTCAGATATGTGTAGTTGTTTGCTATGTTGTGCAACTCCCAACACATGGTGGTTGTTATATACAAAATATACTTGATTAAAGCAATGTATTTTCTTTGTTAGCTTTGTGTGACCAAGTCAGATTTAGCTTAAGGGCTTGTTGCTTTTTTTTTTTCTATGTAAATTTTCTTGTTTTCTTAAAATGCTATTTAAAAAAAACTTGAAAAAAATATTTCATCGTGTTTTGATAGATGTCTATAGTCTATTCCAAAACTCTTATTTTAGTAGAAATTTTTGGTGATAATAGATTTTAGTTATTTTCCTTTTCTGATTTTTTTCTATATACATTGAGGTCTATCCAATTAATTTACTCATGCCACCCATTGTTGCATTGCTATGGTGAACTTATATAATCCTCATATTTCTTCCTTGTTACCTTGTCAAAATCTCTAAAAAGCCACTTGAATACTAAGACAATACCAAAGAGTTTAAGATTTTTAAAACTAATACCACTCAGTATCTACAAACAAGTACAGTTCTAGGAAACACCATTCCACTTTTTATTCATTTTTACATATGAACACAAAAATTCATTAACCATCTAATGTATCCTCTAAACATGTGAAGTACAAAATAACCAAGGCGAGGCTTAATATATAGTACAAGAGGAAGCAATTTTTAACAAACTTGCACCTTGGTGGCAAGAGAAAATACAAAATTTTCATTTGATAAACTTCTTAGTAATCTTATAAAATACACACTTACACATATCATTAAGAAAGGGAGAAAGAGAGAAATGATCGCTCGAATGTCTAATTAGTTTAAAGGGTGATTGCACTCCTAATCAAGATCATCAAATCACACCGAGAGAATTTTAAAATATATTATAGGGTATGTGTATGAAAATGGGAAAAAAGAGAGAGTCAAAAGTGGTCACCTTTTTTTTCTCTTTCTAAATTTATCTAAACCTAAACTTGTATTAGTAATTGGAGATGCATGCACACACAAATTGATATATGAAAAGAACAGTAATTTAGTACTTTGAATCTAGTTTTTAAACTATTAAACTACTTTATTCATAGTTAATATTAATAAAATCTAATGTTATGTACACACAAAAGTGTTCCTATTTTTCTTAATAAAATATAATGTAGTGTTCAATGTGCATGTCCCTATTCTTTTGTTGCATTCATCACTTTCTAAAACTTTTGATAGAAATATAGTTACGAGAGGACACTAGAACTTATTTATTTTTTATATTTCTTATTAAATTTATATTTTTCTTGTGATTTTTCAAAGTGGATTTCAAAATTAGACCATTGAGCATATGCATCATATAACTTACACAAAAATAATTGAAAATATAATTTTTTCGAACATGTATAGAATGAAGCGTAGAAGAATTATATATATATATTTTTCAAAATTTGATAAATAGATTAATATTTATAAAGAAAATCAATACATACATATTTAAAGAATAGAGAAATATTAGTAAATTAAAATAAACAATAATAAATTATTATATTTGAAATAGAATTTTTTTTAGAAAGCTAAGAAAATGTGTAACATTTTGATGGAATTTTAAAATTTATTATTACAAAATATTGTTGAAAGAGTTATTGATCTCTAGTTTTCTATTTGATACCTATCCCCATCGTTGGATATAAGATTTATGATATTTTATTTACATCTTTACCTAAAGAAAGTAAACACAAAGGTCCTCCTTGTAAACATTTATAAGTTCCCTACATATACAATCTTTGTTAGCTTTGTAAAGATAGACAAATACTCCATAAACACCAATTTAGAAGTGCATATTTTTAACCCATCAATTGTAAAATTAATTTACTTCGTATAAATATAATTTTCAAGAACATTTAGATCCTTCTAAGATAGCTTATGTGACATGATTCTATTAAAAAGATCATAATTATTAGAGACTTTCTCAAGAAGAAAAAATATTACTAAAAAATGAAAAGGCCCTACAAATATTCTGCTGAAACATCAATGGCATTAATTCTCTCCACAATATGCATGGCCTTACATAATTAAAAAAAAAAATTCAATGTTTTGTCACCATTCTTAACCTAATTCAAACAAGATCTAATCCTAGCACTCTAGGCCAAGTAATACATACAACGTCTAAAATAATACTTAGTTTGCATGAAAATCTTTTGAAGAACCACATTTATGAGGTCATGATGTAACCTATCTATCTTTAATTTTGACAATAGCCTCTACATATCCCTAGAAACGTTCCCCCTTTGAATTGCATTAGTCTTACCAAATTTTCTATGAAAAATTATGAAGGATTGAGACAATTTCAGCTCATAGGCTAGTTTTCAAAGAAGAGGAATTCAAGGATTCAAAAACTTCTTAATACTAAATTCAATGCAAACATTCCCTATATTTAAGATGAGAGATGATAAGCTTAAACAACCCATCAACTCTACCTGAAGAGTTTTGAGAAAAATAATTACAATCAACTATAATCTCAGTAGGGTAAACGTAATCAATGAGTAAGGTAGGCAAATGGTCCATCAACAGGTCAAGGTAGGCAAATGATCCATCCACTTCTGGCTT
The DNA here is from genome assembly GCA_007115665.2 of Sequoiadendron giganteum. NCBI lineage: Eukaryota > Viridiplantae > Streptophyta > Pinopsida > Cupressales > Cupressaceae > Sequoiadendron > Sequoiadendron giganteum. The sequence continues at coordinate 236,861,344 of CM021107.1, read as the reverse complement.
TGGATGGTGTTCTGGATCCCCACTGGCAGTCTCCTTCCATAGTCGACGAATGACGGCCAGGAAAAGTTTGTGAACTACTTCACAGCCTCTTCAGTTTTCATATCAATCACAAGCTTCTCTTCATGCCGTCTCTGTCGAACAATATTGCTCTATTTAAAAATTCATGTCGACAACGACGTCGAAACAATGTGAAAGAATAAATTAGTTAAAGAAAGGCCCATCTTACAGAGGGAGGTAACGTCTACGTAAGGATGTGTTTGAGGATGGAAACTCCATATCATTGAGCTTGGGCTTGAGTCAGAATCTAAACTTGTCTTAACGTTAATGTCTCATATGGAATATAATGTTGTAAATAGAATACAACACAATATTAGGTCTAATGTCATCTTTACACAATCTTTTAGATTTAAAATTCCTTTACACAGTCTTTTAGATTTTAAATTCAGTTTTAATTTTGTTTATTAAAAGAAAGTTATATTTTGATTTTATTAAGGAATTGTAGTAAAAAATGTTCAAAGAATTTTTACTTCAGGTTAATATAAGTTATTTAAATATTTTAATTATAATTGATCAATTAAATATTTAAATTTTTCATATTATTAATATTTGAAGTCATGTCAATAATGTCTTAAATATTTTTAATAATTTATAAATTTATTTAAATTTATTTATCTATTAATCGGATTTACTGTGCAACCTTTTTACATTTAATTCATTTTTTAAACAACCAAACATATCTAAAATTTTTTCCTTCATTATAAAGTTTCAATATTTGCTATAAAATTCTTTATATTTACTATAGATGATAAGTAATGAAAAATATTTTCATCTTTTACTCTCTATAATTATTGTATGAGTGAGGCGTCGACTCCACAATACTATTGTAATGGAAAATAAGTTTTCAATAGGTGTCATCGAGGCTGATCCATAACATGCATACATATAAGCATAATTAACCTAGACTAACTTAATGGTAATATTGAGTGCTAATGTATTATGAAACAATAAATGGTAAATATATAAGGTAAATACAATAAATAATGGTACTTTTCTCTTTAATTAGGGAATGACCAATCCAGGATTTGTTATATCTCAAGGTTAGAGAAAGATAATGAAAATCTATAACTCAACCCAAAATTATAATATTTTATTTGTGCTACCAAGGGTTAAGTCCACACTCACCAAAATTTCATGTACCTATGAAAATGATCTAGAAACCTATGCAATTTTACTTTCTATTTAATCTAATTCATCTTTACTTTTTTTCTTTTTTTTTGATATGTGAGACCTATTAGAATTTAGATATAATTTATAAGAGTTATTTTTGTATTAGAATATGAGACATTATTTGATATTAACCTATGAAACTATGTATAAATGGTTGAGGAAATCACTCTACAGTCATGCTTATGCTCCTAAGATGATTGTATAGATCTAAATTCCTTTTATTGTACCAATTGAAGTGTTTCATTCCTTAAAAGTGAATTTTATAATTCTTGGAATGATTGGAGAGAATATAATATTTTTGGATGTTTCACTTTCACCCCTAGTCATAAGATTCTTCTCATCCCATAATATTAAACAATACTATTATATTTAAAAATCCCAACATAAAATCCATCTTGAAGACAAAAGTAACATAACTATAAGGATGTGTTTGAGTAGAATTAAAGTTATCCTTGGAATAACTAAAGATTTAGGTTGAATGCTATCGTATGGCTTAGGACATAAAGCACACCCACTTTCCAATTATTTCATTAAAGGGTGACCCTAGAGATCTCAATGCAAAATACAAAAAGATCTTGCAATAGGGTTGTCCTAGGGGCTGATTGTAAACTAATGAGGGGCTCACCACCAAGTAAGAACTTGGAAAGAAAAATGCAATGCAAGTTGTAATACTAAACCCTAACTTAATGCAAATTTTAACTAAATGACCTAGAAATACAAATAAAATATAATAACAAGATGTGAGATGAAATGCATGCACCTGGAAATCTGAAGATGGCTGGAAGGAGGTTTGAAATGCTAGAAAATCTATCTTTAATGCTAAGTGGGACTCATTCGCCAAGCTGGCAAATCAGTCCAAAATCTGGGTTTCTGTGCGGGAACATGAATCTGGTAAATGGGTATCCAAATATGTAAAAATCTAAAATTTGACCAAAATTGGGACTCATTCGCCAGAAGTGGTGAATCAATCTAGTTAGGGATTTCTGAAACTTCAAGATCTAACTTTGGTCTTCAAGGTTTGCTTTGTGCTTCCCAACTGATTTTCGGATCTGAATCTTTGTAAATATCAACCTGTAGGTGTTCTCCAATGTTCTCCAATGCTTGATGACAACTTTGACAACTTTCTCCAATCTTGCTCTTCAATGTGTCTTCAACCTAAACCTACAAAATAAACACAAAAGAGAGGGGAAAATGTTGTTTTGTTAGTGGATAGAGGTTTTCCTTGGTCAAATCCTATTTTGGTAATCAAACCTTGAAATAGAATAAAATAAGAATGCAGAATGATGAATGAATAAAATATGATGTTGTAACTCACCAAACCCTATCAATAAGATGCTGCAAACATGTGTGAGATGGATCCAATGGATATAGATCTTGACTCTTTCTTGAAGGTGATAGATCTTGAGTGAAATGCTAGCTTGAATCATAAAACCCTACATCAGAATTGTTAGCTCAAAAATAAACATGATGCATGAAGTCCTTGATATGATGCTTGATGCTTGAAGAATGATCTAAAATGCTTAATAATCTGCCCTTGAAGATTCTTGAATTCTCTTGTAAACACTTGAATGCTCTTGTGAGCTCAAAATTTCTATAAGGATGAATACTTGAATGCTTGGTGATGAAAACGAGTGAAAAGAACTTGTATTTATACTTAATTATACAAGAATTATCGAAATTGCAACACTACTAGTTGACATCAGATCTAGGAGGATAAAATCGTACCAAAAATTTGAGTTAATTTTGATTTTGGGCCACACAAGACTCATTCGCCCAAAGTGGAAAATGAGTCCCATTAGGCATAATTTTATGGGACCATTTTCAAAAATGTTTAGAAAGGTGTGAAACCAAGATCGAGACCCAAAAACCTAGGTGGGAATCATTTGCCCAGGGTGGAAAATGAGTCCCAGACCACCAAATCTAGGCCACACAACCTAGAAACACTTGAATTATGATTGGTTGTTGATTTATGTTAGGATTGTCCTCAAGAAGATGCATTAAATGAGTATTATAGATGCAAAATAAGGCCAATTAAAGCATAAAGAAGCCCAGTTATTAATGAAAACCCTAAAAAAGTGTGAAAGTGTATTACACCATTTTAGAACACTTTAGATAAGGCATGATTAAGGTTAAAAGAGACTTATTAGGCGTAGTTAATTAATAAAACCTTAGAAAAGTGTGAAAGTGTGTTACAACACTTTAGAACACTTTAGCAAGGTACCATTTTAAGTTCATTAGTTCACAAGCGCCAAGACCTAATGTGAATGTGTCAAACACATTGCAACACTAAATCAAGGCACCATTAAGCCCAGTTAACAAGGAGGGCCCAAACGAGCAAGAAAAAGTAAAAGGAATACCTTTTATGTTGCCACAATCCTTAATTAAAAATCTAAAATTATCTTAAATTTTTGTAGATGCATATGCTCCTAAGATGGTGATATAGATCTACATTCCTTTCATTGCACCAATTGAAGTGCTTCCTTTCATAGATGTGAATTACAATTCTTGGAATGATTGGAGAGGATAGGATGTTCTTGGATGCTTCACTTTCACCCCTAATAAAGAGCTTCTTCTCATGCAATATTGTCAAACAATACTATTAACTTTAAAAAAATGAAATCAAAATCCATCTTAAAGAGAAAATTTGCATTGCTATAAGAATGTGTTTGAGTATAATGAAAGTTAAACTTAAGTAAAAATCTAAAATTGTCTTATATTTTATGGACAAGAAAACATAAAACAAGAAAATATACTTAAAATATGAAATTAAAACTTTTACTCCATGTCTAATTGACACCTTTGATTGAGATAAGAGACTAATACATAAAATATGAACAAAACAAATATTTCTCGTCAAAATCCTCTTATTGCATACAAAGTGTGATTATTCTCAAGATGATTTATGGTGAGAGATAAGATATTGGTCCTGAAATCAGCAACATAACATTGTATTCATGGCTCTTCTTGAAAATAACTTGCGTGATGTGCTATTTATATATTTGAGAGAGCTAGTATCAAGGGTTGAGATTGATAGAAGAGATCAATGGTGGAGATTGCTTAAGAATTTTGGAGCCATGAGAAACCTGCACGACTCACCTTGTAATTGGCACACAAAAAGTCATTCCATGATCCAAGGAATTTGGATGGTGGAGATATTATTAGAAAAGGATGCAAGGTAAGTGTCAAGAAAGACCGTTTTGGAAGACCAAAACATCCCTTTTTTGGAGTTATGTGAAGGGCTAAGATTTTCTAGATTGAATAGATGGACAAGACTGGATGAGAGGATTTAATAGAGAATTATGAAGAATGGGACTATATACACACATCACATGTGCATGTTTGAATTGGATTAAGGATGTTTATGATTTTTCACGGATTTATTATTTAATTATTTAATTTTAGTCAATTAATTATTTACAAGGAGAATTTTTGGAATTAAATAGCTAGCTATAATTATTTAAATTTTAGAAGATTGGGATATGAAATATGAAATTAATTAAATAAATTCTTAAATTATTTAAGTAAGGGTGGAATATAGATGAAAATGGAGGAATTAATTAATTAGATAATTATAATTAATTTAATAAATACTATATAGATAATTGGGAAGGTTAATCAAATAATTTTATTTATTTAATAAAAATTGGAAGAGGATATATGTAGGATGAATTATGGTGTGTTAGGATGTGGATAAGCTTAGATATTTAATTTTTTTCCTCTTTAAGATGGTGTTACGACTAAAAGAAACAAGAAATTTTTAAAGAAATATAAAATATAGTGACTTTTAGTAGAGGTAGAACTAGTGGCAAGATGCCTCAATCACTGGGAAGAGGGGAATGATGAAGATGAAGAAGGTAGGGATTCCCATCAAGAGGATAGGTAGGTTTAAATAAAATGAGTGTGATCTCAAAATAGATGAGGAGAGAGAAGAATATATTAGAAGATAAGCGATATAAATAGTAGAAAGGATGAATAGATTTCAACAAGAATATTCGTTGAGAGATGTAGGAAGGGAGACGTAAATGGATGGGTTTGGAGAGGATAGTTATATTGTGTTAGATGAGCAACACTTGATTTGATGTTATGCAATAAGGTATAATAACCAAGGTGATGATGCATTAAGTACATTAAGGATTGACTCAAAAGAAAAAGGTTGCAAGAAAAGGAATCATATGCCACCATGATATGGAAGAACATGATATTTTTGTGGTATTATATTGCAAAGACCATGATAAATATGAATAAAGCTATAACTCACATTAGAAAGAAACAACCATATATAAAATGATATGAAGACAAACATGATGTTGCTCCTAGCCAATCTAAACACCAATTTATTTGATGATGATGATGATATAATTATTGATGTGGGAACAATATATCTTGAAAAGAATGTAAGGATTATGAATGATATATCTTAATGTTAAGATTTGAGTATAGTTGATCAAGGTTTTCTACAAGTCTAAAGGAACAAAATTTATAGACAATTTAGATGATATAATAAGTTTCTTGGTAATATGGGAATGGAATAATATTTTATTACATTTGGATAGATGAAATTGGGATTGTGGGGGATGCATGACATTGTGTTTCATGTGGATACCCGATTGATTCGAACTAATGAAAAGGGAGAAGAAAGTATAAAGATAAGGATGAAATGGTGAAAGGATTATGGATATAGTGAGGGTTATGGATTCATACTTTCAAATTATTTCTACTATTTCTCATGTGTGAGTATATAGAATATCATAGGGTGAAGCTTTCTAGGATGAGGATAGATAGGGTGGGAAGGGTTGGAGAGAGTTGGATTTAAGAGTGGAGGGATTTATGATGGAGGGTTGAGGGAGTCTAGTATGTGATCTACAAGGACTATATCACATGAGAATAACATGACCCACTCTAGATACACTACTCATGGTTTTTTTTAAATACTAGTTTTTATTTCAAGTTTGAAGTAGGAGATGTAGTTCATGTATGGGAGGAATATTTGTAGGAAGTGGGAAATTTTATTTACTTTGACATGCATGTTGGGTGGCAAGACATGGTAGGTGCATTGCATAAACTAAGGAATTTAGAAGGGAGTAGAGGCTCATTGAATAAAGTGCTCGAGGATGGTGCAAAGGGTTGAGTGTATCAAGAGATGTACAAATAATATTTTAAGAGTAGGCCCCTATCCTTATCAAAGTCAAGAGAAAGAGGGTAGGATGCATTGGATATGATAAAAAAAATATAGATAGAGAAAGGAAAGAAATGCCTACTAAATGGATTGAGAAAAGTTAGTTTGATGGAAAAAGTATAGGCAAGGTGAGTATTATCCAAATATTGTACATGACACAAAATACTAGAACAATGAGAGGACGTATGAGGTTACATGGTTTCTACATAAAGAAAGGCTAGGATGCATCAAAGAATAATAGATTATAATGAAATCACTATTAAAAAATCTATCAAAGGAGCATATAGGGTTTGTCCATAAAATACAAGTTGGGCATGATGGATAGTCACAAGGAAATTTGAATATAGGGAATGCACAAGATTTGTTTAAAGGTTGAGAATGGGTATGGATGAGGTGGGGGATATAGGAGGGACAAGCTTTCCCAAAGTGTAGGGTTCTTGTAGATAGTAAATTTTTGAATAATTTTTGAGAATAAGTTTTTAGCATGGTACTTGTCCAAGGTGTGATGAGAATGGTTTTTACCATTGGATTCCTTTTCTCTTTATTTTTTAAATTTTTTATTTTTAGTTGGAGGTTGGGATACGATAGATAGATTTAGATTTAGGATATGCCAAATTGGATTTTTGATGGGGGATAGGGATTTGGATGGTTGGAATCAAGCGTTTGCTTCCATGGTGAGTTGATAGTATCCCTTTCTAAATAAATTATTCAAGTGGATCACATAAATGGTTATTTTTCTCATAGATGTTAGTAGAAACCTTATTTATTGTTAAGTTTCCTTATCTTAAATGTATACATGGTACCATTGTAGCCCCAACATTGAAAGATGTTTTCAAAGGAAATAAAAGGTAGTTTGGAGGGAGAATGATGAGGATTAAATGAAAGTAGTGGTGGATATATTGATTTTAGCAAGGAAAATTATACTAGTCATTGGTCACTTGTATGCTACCTTTAACAAGGGAAATACAAATTTTACCCAAGGCCCTCATCCCTAATGTTAAAACTAGTTTGTGTGGTGGAGACTTGAAAGATGGTTTAGGGATGACGACCTTGGGTAAAATTAGTATTTCCCTTGTTAAAGGTAGCATAGGGATGGTCAATGGGTATACGATGAGGATTAGTGGGATAACTATATTGCTAGTTATGGGTTCTTCATGGTTAAACTTTGGGAAATTAGAGCTTGTGACAAGCTAGCTTAAGATAATGTCATATAGGGATGCATAAGTGTATTCATATTAATCCACAAGACTCTCATCATCATTATTAAGTTCAAAGGGGTCCTACTATTCTTGATTGACTAGACTATCATCATCATCATCATCACCAAATGACTTTTTAACTAGTTGTGATGGTGTACTCATTGAAACAAAATGAATTCATGATTTTGGATTTGGATAGCAAATGATTAGTGGATGAATTTTTATTGGATTGGATTATAATTTGAAAGGCTTAGAACTTAGATTTATTTTAATATTAAATGATTTTGGGTTAATTTATGAAATCTCAAATATTGGATGAGTTTGGATTTTGTGTGAATGTTCAAAAGATCAAGACTATAGGATAATTATTTTAATTGAGTTAGATGGGGTTGACTTCTATACTTAAGATGGACAAATATTCATAATAAGGTTTGATTTGGAGGTCAAATTCATTGGATTGGGATTAAGGACTTGGATTACTATACTTAAGATAGACTAGGTCTCTAAGGAAGCTTGATTTTGATTATATTTTAGATGACTATACCTAGGGTTGACTAAGGTCTTGAGTAGGTAAGATTGTGATTATAGTTTTGGATGGATAACTTAAGATAGGAAAGTTCTTAAGTAAGTTTGGATAAGATGATGGTGTTGAAGTTCTAAGGCCTTGATCTTGTTTGTGGTTTTGACTTGTAATTAGGGATTGGTGATTTGATTTAGGATTTGAAGTTTGGTTAAGGATGAATGGAGTTGCATTTAGCATAACGGATAATGGATTATGGTTTAGACTTAGATTGGCTTTTGATTTATTTTTATTTTGATTTAAAAATTAAAAAAGATGGATTTTAGAATACTTCCGATTTACATACATTTATATTTTGATTAAAAAGATGGATTGTAGAATACTTCCAATTTACATACATTTATATTTTATCGTAAGAAATCTATTCTACATCTTAACAACATAGATATTAATAATATAGTACTACTTAATCTTTATCTATAAAGAACATGTACATTAACTCCAATATACCAACTATTTAAACTCTTCCCTTAATCTTTTCCTCACTGTTAAAAATGTTTTATATACATAATTTGGTTGGCAAGGGATAGAGGCTGCTCCTCCAAACTTTAATCTATGGCGTACCAACCTTAAACAACATTTGGATGGTGAGAAAGAGAGAAACATACGGAGACGTCTCGCTCATCCAAACTAAAACACGTTTCAATTGCATTTTCATGGATGAAGAGTCTGATAGGAATGAAAGCCGTCAAGAAAAAGAATAAAAAATCATTTGTACGAACACGCATTGCGTAATGTAATCTTGAGAGAATCCGAAGCCAATCTACGGATCCACTAAATGAGTTAGATTGTCAAAATCGAATCCCGATCTTTAAAAACTACAAACGCGACAATCCAAAACCTATCAAAACAATAAATAGTCAGTTCAAATCGAAGCTCGGAAACAAAACTAAGAATCCAGTAGTGCGACCACAAACTCTAATTCTCATTTTTGTTTGCCACAGACGCGTTTCTATACAATAAATAGTAACGCGTCGAACAATTTGTGTCTTCTGTGGTGATTTCTTTAATGGCTTCGATTGCAGATCAAAAGCAATGGGTAGGAGGAAAAGAATTTGCAGTTTCAGAGGCCACCAGATCGAACCTGTGCCGGTGCAATTCAATGAAGTCAGAGCGCAAGGTGGTCATTTCGAAGAGCAGGTCGGAGGTTCGAAACACAGGCGGCATGATGTCGGAGGAAGAAGCCAAACTAAGGTCGGAACTGGCGCAAGAGATCGAGAAGACGCTGCAGCTGGAAATCGAACAGCAAATCTCAACTCTCACCCGCCGCCTCCAGGAGCTTCGTCATGAAACTAAATCGGACATTCCTGTGAGGAAGCCAGCCTTAACAAAAAGTGTTCTGTCGAAATATAATAATGGTGGAGCCGAACGGAAAAAGAAATTCCAGTGGGAGAACAGTCTGAGGTCGAGTTCGTGTGAGAGTAGGTCGTTTGGGAGACGCCCTTGGAATAGCGACCTCTTAACTCCCTCGCCTTCCAGTAAGGGCAAGGAAAATTGTAGGTGTGCAGAAAGGCGGAAGAACAGGTTACTGGGCGCCGTAGTTTCTCAGAACGAAAGCTCTAAGCAGAGCTTGTGTGCAGCTAAGCAGCTGAAAAGAAACTTAACCTACAGTCACCAATGGAGGGGAGTATAGTGGTTGACAAAAATGGGCTCCACCCTTTCAAATGGCACTTTCCTCCACCTGTGTCATGGTCTACTTAATCTGATTGTAATTAGCTCTCGTCTGTTTCAGGTTATCATAGGTTTTTATTGTGTAGATTCAAGTTTAAATCTTGAAAGAGGTGTTAGTGTGGAATTTTGTGGCAGGATTTTTTTGGAGTTTTATTGTTAGTTTTTACTGTAGTTGTGATATTTAAAGGTGGGTTTCTAAATTATAATTTTTGGTCTTATATTCTAAGTTTTTAGAGCAGTTGTTTAAAAAGAGTTAATATTGGTTTTATTTTGATGTTTGTATTTGAAGGTGGATTTTTAAATTAAGACTTGATTTTTTTATTGTAGATTTTTATTATGAATATTTAAATTTAATATTAATTTCGTGTTATGATTTATAAAGTATTTTTATTGATATCATGTTGACATTCTTATAAATGAAATACTTGTACATGAATTGTAATTAAAATAAAATAAAAAAATTCCATTATAATATTATGTAATTTTATAAAATTATATTAAAATTATTATAGATATTTTAAATAAATCTATTTAAAAAATGTTAAACAGACATAGTCTCAAGTCATCTTATTTATTTCATAGTTATTTCATTTTACTTTAGAATAATTTTATTTGTTATGTATGTGGATTCATAAATTTTTATTTTTATTTAAACATTATTTGATTTTTATTTCAAAATTTATTTTAATTTTGTGTAAAAAAATCAATTTCACTTAAAAAATCTCCTGTTTATTATTTTAAGTATTTTTTTGTTTAATTTTTATATAAAAGATTATCAAATTTAAATTAAAAAGTTTTATGGATACAATCATAACATAAGACTCCATACTATCATTGTAGAATGTTTCTTGTTTTGGTATATTAATTTTTTTGAACATTATAATATTTTGTGCATATAGACATTTTTACTTTTTTATAAATGAAAATATTTAAATAATTGAGTTGAGATGAGGAGGAAAAAAATGGCGCCATCGTTCGCTACTATCCTGCAGGCTTGAGCCTGCTAGGGCCAAGCTGGATGGTGGCGTTTCTCTATGCATGTGTCCATTTTGTGCAGATCGATGTTCAGGTTATCCTTCTTTGTGTGGGGTGGCACTTTTGTTGCGTTTGGGGGGGAGGGTATTATTCTGTTATGTAACTTTTTGGCTGGTAGTGTCTCTGTGTGGTGTTGGAAGCTCATGCGGGCTGGCTCTCTTCTTTATCTCCATTGTGTGGTGTTTGGAATATGAGGATCAGGTTTGGTGATGCGTGCTATTTGGTATAGCGACACCCTCTCCATTTTTTGGATTCGATGCTTGCATGCCTCTCTCGGGTTGAGGATTTTGTTATGGCTTGTAGTGAATCGTCCGACGCTCCTCCTTCGATGGATTTTCGTTCGACGATTGGTGCTAAGTCATCATCCCAAGGCGTGAAAGTTTTTGACAATAATTTATTTTCGCCGGAATTGGGGTTTGTTGGGTTGGGTGCGTTAGGTGGTTCTTGGATTACGAAGATCAACGGATGTATGGAACGGTGTAAGGAGAGGCTGAAGATAGTTATCTTGATGGAGATGATTGGAGATGACATCAAATATTATTCGAAGCACTCATTATATTGTAAGTTTATGGGGATGCGGGTTTCGCTACAATTTTTGGAATCTTGTGTCCAACGGATTTGGTTATTGGAGGGAGAGATGGAGATTATGCTTCTAGAAAATAACTATTTCATGGTAACTTTTAATTGCATGACAGATCGTAATAAGGTCTTTGAAGGGGGCCGTTATTTTCATAACCAAATTGGTTTGTTTATTAAACCTTGGCATACAGGCTTCAACCCTGCTGAGGAGCTTCCGAATCGAGTCTCGGTGTGGGTTTGACTTCCACGGTTTCCTATGGAGTGTTGTCAGGATAATGTTCTACACTTGTTGGCTTCGGTGCTCAGAAAACTGGTTGGCTCTTTGTAGTAGACTCAGTTTAAAAAGCTGATGAATTTTTCTCGTATTTGTGTATAGATTGATTTAAGTGGGCCAATGCCAGATTCTTTGGATATGTGTGCGAGCCCTTATTCCTGGGTGTAGTAGTTAGATTGTGAGACTCTCCCATTTCGATGTCATATTTTTCATGAATATGGTCACCTTTAGCGAAGATTCCCAAGGGCTAGGCCTATGGAACCCTAGTCTTCTTAGCCTCCTCGCAACCCACCTAGGGTTGATAAGGGAAAGGATCCCATTCCTGGTGATGGGGTTGGTGCAGATGGCTTCATCCCAGTCAAGGCTCGTAACAGGAACTAGGGTCAAAAGAGGACCTTGAGGGAGAAGCAAGAAGAAGGAACTTTTAATAGATTTGAGGTTTTAGATGATCTTAGCCAACATGAAGTGAATTCGGGCTTGGTGAATCTAGATCAGGGTGCTTTGAGTACAAGACATGAGGGTCTTCTTTCTGAGGCTACTCAAGATATGCAGGATGTTGGTGCTTTGCAAATGGACGGAATTTTTCAAATGGAAGTCTAGTTGGAGTCGGCCCCTATTGTTGAAATGAAGAAGGGTGGTGGGGATGGATCTCCTCTGGTTTTGAATGTAGGTACTGAAGTGGTAAAGAATTATAAGTTTTCTTCTTCTCATTCAGGTCTTCATCAAAAAGATCCCAAAAAAGGTGTGGGGGAGAAGTCTTCCAAGCTTAGTAGACAAAAAGATTTGGAAAAGATTAAGTTAATAGGGGAAACTTTGGCGGAGTCAGGGTCTGTCAAGACTTTGGATTCTCATTTTTTGAGCCCCTTGAAATGATTGTTCTATCCTGGAATGTAAGGGTCTTGAGCAGTGGCCCTCGACAAAAAGTTGTTTGTGATTTGGTTAGAAGCCAATCTCATGATGTTCTTTCCCTGCAGGAGATTAAGTTATCAGTTGAGTGTATGTTTGGTTTGATGCCCAAGTTGTGGGGGAGTGGAGAGTGCTAGTGCATTGGTGCTCATGGGTCTACTAGGGGAGTGGCTTGTTTATGGAACCCTCAGAAGGTCTGCCCTCTTTGGTGGATGTCCTTTAAGTCTTCTATCTCTATGATTGCTTCTTGTTTTGAGATGGGGGAATCTATACTATTATCTAATATCTATGTGCCTATTGAAATTTAGGGTAAACAAATTTTGTGGTCCCATATCAGGTTTGTCTAAAGCATGGTTCCTCATCATTCGTAGATTATGGTTGGGGATTTCAATGCTATTTCTGAGTTGGTTGAGAAGTGAGGTGGTATTGTGAGACTGGAGCCCTCTGCGTTGCTACTTTAGGATAACATCTTAGCTTTAAATCTTGTTGATATTAAGCTTAATAATGGCCAATTCACTTGGAATAATCAGAGGGTTGGGAATAATTGCATTACAGAATGACTCGAGCATTTTTTGGTTTCCTATTGTATTGGGTTGGTGGTTTGTGGTCTTCTAGCTTTGAAATTTTGGATTGAAGGGGCTCAGATCATTGGCCTATCAAGCTTGCTATTTCTTCAGCTTGTGTGCCTTAGTCTCCTTCATTCAAGTTCCAACTTATGTGGTTGCACGACCCCTCTCTCCATGACTATGTTGCTGAATGGTGGAGGTATGGAGGACCTGCTTATGGTACAACAATGCATACTTTTGCTAAGTTACTTCAATTTGTCAAATATCAGCCTAAACATTGGAATCGACAATGCTTTGGAAACATTTTCCACACTAATGCTGTTGCCTAGACTGAGTTGGATGGTATTATGAGGTCGATCAGGGAGGATGGGGTGAATGAAGATCTTCTTTGGGAAGATGATATGGATTTGAAAGCACTGGAGGAGTGTGAGTTGTGGGAGGAAGTTTATTGGAAATAAAAGTCCCGAATTGAGTGGCTTCAGGAAGGAGATAAGAATACTACTTTCTTCTTCAATTCGGTGAAACCTAGGAGACATGGCAATTCTATTTTTGTTCTAATGAATGACAGGGGTGAGCATCTTTCCTCTTTTCATGAAATCTCGAGTGAAGTTCTGTAATTTTTTTCTTCTTTATTTAGGGAGGACTCGTAGAGGGGGTTCTAATGAGGAAGATCAGGTCCTTTCATGTATCCCTTCTTTGGTTTCTAGAGAGATGAATGAGCATATTATGGGTGATATTTCACTTGAAGAGGTGGAGGGGATTGTGTTTCAGATGAAGGGGAAAGCTCCAAGCCTTGATGTTTTCTCGATTGAGTTCTTTCAAGAATTCTAGAATATCATCAAATTGGATTTATTGGCGGTTGTGCAGGAGTCTCAAAAGAATAAGTAGATGTTACGGGCTTTGAATTCTACCTTCCTTGCTCTCATCCCCAAGTGTGATGGGCCAGATAGGTTAAGTCAATTTCGTCCTATTTTTCTTTGCAATTTGATTTATAGAATTATCTCTAAATTGATTGCTAATAGGGTGAAAAAGTGGCTTAAAGTGCTGATCTTTGAGGATTAGAGTGGTTTTGTGGTGCGTCAGAAAATTTTGGATGGGTTTGTTATCACAACTGAAACCATTCACTCTATGGCTAGCTCCAAAGATAAGGTGATGTTCATCAAGCTTGATATGGCTAAGGAATATGATCGCGTTTGGTGGTCCTTCCTTCAAAAGGTTCTTGGTGCTTTTGGTTTTAGGGATGAGTGGATTCAATGGGTTATGAGTTGTGTTACTTCGGTTTCCTTCTCTATGTTAATAAATGGTGAGCATTCTGAGATTTTTGGTGCCATTTGGGGTTTGTGTCAGGGAGACCCCCTCTCTCCTTACATGTTTCTTCTTCTTGTTGAAGGTCTGGGATGTTTGAGAAGAAGGAATGTGGAGTTGGGTTGCATTAAGGGTTGGAGGTGGGGTGGCGATTTACAACCGCAGTCTCATTTATAGTTTGTGGATGACACTTCTTTGATGGGTATGGCTACAATTAGGGAAGCTTCAAATTTGTGCAAGGTGTTGGATGTTTATCTTGTTGCCTCCAACCAATTGATTAATGAAGATAAGTCATCCATCTTTTTCTTCAATACTCTAGGATCCATTCAAAGGAGGATTGCTCATATCTTGAGATTTTAGATTGTGGCTCTCCCTTTGACCTATCTTGGTATTCCCATCTCTATTGGAAGGCTTCCTAGGGATTCTTGGCAGACTATTCTGGGAAAATTTCATGTGAAAGTTAATCATTGGACCCATAGATGGTTGTCTTTTGTGGGTCGTGTTTAGTTGCTCAAGTCTGTGGTTCAGGTTCTCCCCATTTATAGATGTATGATTTAGGTGGCCCTGGTGGGTTTTGTTTTAAGGAATTTGATTTTTTAGGAAGATAATTTTTATGGGATGGTAGTTTGTTGTCTTCTAAATGGAGCCTTGTCAGATGGGATATTGTTTGTAGCCCGAAGTAGTTTGGCGGTCTTGGGTTAAGGCAGTCGTCTTTGTCTGGGGTGGCTTTGGTTGCTAAATTGTATTGGTGGTGGTGTGTGGAGCAGGATTAGCTCTGGGCCAGGATATTATCTCATAAGTATTTCTCGGGGATCCCACAGATGGATATTCTTCGATATCCCTTGGTGGGGAGAGGTTCGGTGATTTGGGGTACACTCAAGAAAGGGGTTGCGCTCATCAAGGATGGCTTATTTTGGATTTGCAAAGGGGGGACAAAGGCCCATTTTTGGTCTGATTCTTGGGATGGTTTTTCTCCCATTATTTTTCAGTTTCCTAATTTTTTGACTTTGTGCAAAAGGTTTCTTGAGGCTAGATGGTCAAGGGTGAGTGAATTTAAGTCCTTATCTTCTCGTGGTTAGTTGGTGGTGGTAGAATGGAAGAATACTGTTGAGTGGCTGGATGTTGGTATGGAGGAGGAGTGTGTCGAGCTTCATAGTATCCTTTCTAGTAGGCGTTGTAGTTCCCTCAAGGATGGGGATGTTATTTCTTGGTATCCTAATCCTAAGGGTGTCTATAGTGTTGCTAATGGACACCAGGTGCTGTTATCTCATAGGCTAGATAGGGTGGAGGTTCACTGGTGGAAGAGAGTGTGGAACAAGTTCTCTTGGCCAAAGTATAACTGCTTTATTTGGACTTTGGCCTGGAATAGGTGCTTGAATTGGGATAATATTTGAAATTAGGGAGTCCAAGGCCCTTCTATTTGTGCTTTGTGTGGGGTTGGGGAAGAGGACTCTTCTCACTTGTTTTTCAATTGTCCCTTTGCTTTACAACTTTAGCATTTTTGGTGGGGAATTTGGAAAATCCCCTGTGTTCATGCTTCCTCCCTGGTGGATTTTTGGAGTAGTTTGGGTAGGCCTCCTTCTATGGAATCTTTCTTGTAGGATGTGTGGTATGTTGGGAATACCTTCATACTATGACATATTTGGATGGAACGAAATCATAGAATATTTCGTGGTGTAAAGATGTTGACTCAACAAGTTTGGAAAAGAATTCTGGGTATGATTTAGGAGACGGTGGAAGCTAAGTGTGATGTGATGTTTCCTTTAGAGAAAGGGAATACTGAGATGGTGGAAAGGCTAGGGATTCAGGGACTGTCTTTGGCTTCTGCTTGTGTTAGGAGAGGAAGGTAGGTGAAAAAGAAATTTCAAACGGTGGGTAGGTGGCTGCCCCCTTTGGCTAGAATTTTGAAGATCAATATTGATGGTTCCTCAAGAGGAAATCTTGGGCCTACTGGGATTGGTGGGGTTGGCAGGGAGTTTACAGGTTCGATGGTTTTCCTCTTTACTATTCATGAAGGGATGTAGTCTATCAACCTTATGGAAGGTTTGGTGATCCTCTACGCTTTTGATCGAGCTTATGCTTTGGGGTGGCACAAGGTTATCTATGAATCTGATTCATAGGTTTTGATTAATTTGCTGAATGAGCGAAAGGTGTTTGATGTTAGTTGGCAGCTAGTTATGATGGTGTAGCAGATTCTATAGATTAGTTCTATGATGGAGATGGTGTCTTTTGTCCATATTTCAAGGGAGTGGAATGGGGCAGTAGATTGTTCGGCTAAGTGGGATTCTAAGCATATAGATGGATAGAAGATTGATGAGTGAGAACAAGTTTCCCATGAGCTCCGTCATGACTTGGAGAGGATTCTTACTGAGGAATTTGGAAAAGCCCCTGTATTCATGCTTCCTCCCTGGTGGATTTTTGGAGTAGTTTGGGTAGGCCCCCTTCTATGGCATCTTTCTTGTAGGATGTGTGGTATGTTGGGAATACCTTCATACTATGACATATTTGGATGGAACGAAATCATAGAATATTTCATGGTGTAAAGATGTTGAATCAACAAGTTTGGAAAATAATTTTGGGTATGATTTAGGAGACGGTGGAAGCTTTGTGTGATGTGATGTTTCCTTTAGAGAAAGGGAATACTGAGATGGTGGATAGGCTGGGGATTCAGGGACTATCTTTGGCTTCTGCTTGTGTTAGGAGAGGAAGGTAGGTGAAAAAGAAAGTTCAAATGGTGGGTAGGTGGCTGCCCCCTCTGGCTAGAATTTTGAAGATCAATACTGATGGTTCCTCAAGAGAAAATATTGGGTCTACTAGGATTGGTGGGGTTGGCAGGGATTTTACAGGTTCAATGGTTTTCTTCTTTACTGTTCATGAAGGGATGTAGTCTATCAACCTTATGGAAGGTTTGGTGATCCTCTACGCTTTTGATCGAGCTTATGCTTTGGGGTGGCACAAGGTTATCTATGAATCTTATTCATAGGTTTTGATTAATTTGCTGAATGAGCGAAAGGTGTCTGATGTTAGCTGGCAGCTGGCTATGATGGTGTAGCAGATTCTATAGATTATTTCTATGATGGAGATGGTGTCTTTTGTCCATATTTCAAGGGAGTGGAATGGGGTAGTAGATTGTTTGGCTAAGTGGGATTATGAGCATATAGATGGATAGAAGATTGATGAGTGAGAACAAGTTTCCCATGAGGTCCATCATGACTTGGAGAGGATTCTTACTAAGGAATTTGGAAAAGCCCCTATGTTCATGCTTCCTCCCTGGTGGATTTTTGGAGTAGTTTGGGTAGGCCTCCTTTTATGAAATCTTTCTTGTAGGATGTGTGGTATGTTGGGAATACCTTCATACTATGACATATTTGGATGGAACGAAATCATAGAATATTTTGTGGTGTAAAGATGTTGACTCAACAAATTTGGAAAAGAATTCTGGGTATGATTTAGGAGATGGTGGAAGCTAAGTGTGATGTGATGTTTCATTTAGAGAAAGGGAATACTGAGATGGTGGATAGGTTGGGGATTCAAGGACTGTCTTTGGCTTTTGCTTGTGTTAGGAGAGGAAGGTAGGTGAAAAATAAAGTTCAAATGGTGGGTAGGTGGTTTCCCCCTCTGGCTAGAATTTTGAAGATTAATACTGATGGTTCCTCAAAAGGAAATCTTGGGCCTACTGGGATTAGTGGGGTTGGCAGGGATTTTATAGGTTCGATGGTTTTCTTCTTTACTGTTCATGAAGGAATGTAGTCTATCAACCTTATGGAAGGTTTGGTGATCCTCTATGCTTTTGATCAAGCTTATGCTTTGGGGTGGCACAAGGTTATCTATGAATTTGATTCATAGGTTTTGATTAATTTGCTGAATGAGCGAAAGATGTCTGATGTTAGTTGGCAGCTGGCTATGATGGTGTAGAAGATTCTATAGATTAGTTCTATGATGGAGATGGTGTCTTTTGTCCATATTTCAAGGGAGTGGAATGGGGTAGTAGATTGTTTGGCTAAGTGGGATTCTGAGCATATAGATGGATAGAAGATTGATGAGTGAGAACAAGTTTCCCATGAGCTCTGTCATGACTTGGAGAGGATTCTTACTGAGGAATTTGGAAAAGCCCCTATGTTCATGCTTCCTCCTTGGTGGATTTTTGGAGTAGTTTGGGTAGGCCTCCTTCTATGGCATCTATCTTGCAGGATGTGTGGTATGTTGGGAATACCTTCATACTATGACATATTTGGATGGAACGAAATCATATAATATTTCATGGTGTATATATGTTGACTCAACAAGTTTGGAAAAAAAATCTATGTATGATTGAGGAGATGGTGGAAGCTAAGTGTGATGTGATGTTTCCTTTAGAGAAAGGGAATACTGAGATGGTGGATAGGTTGGGGATTCAGGGACTATCTTTGGCTTCTGCTTGTGTTAGGAGAGGAAGGTAGGTGAAAAAGAAAGTTCAAATGGTGGGTAGGTTGCTGCCCCCTCTGGCTAGAATTTTGAAGATCAATACTGATGGTTCCTCAAGAGAAAATCTTGGGCCTACTGGGATTGGTGGGGTTGGTAGATATTTTATAGGTTTGATGGTTTTCTTCTTTGCTGTTCATGAAGGGATGTAGTCTATCAACCTTATGGAGGGTTTGGTGATCCTCTACGCTTTTGATCAAGCTTATTCTTTGGGGTGGCACAAGGTTATCTATGAATCTGATTCATAGGTTTTGATTAATTTGTTGAATGAGCGAAAGGTATCTAATGTTAGTTGGCAATTGGCTATGATGGTGTAGCAAATTCTATATATTAGTTCTATGATGGAGATGGTGTCTTTTTTCCATATTTCAAGGGAGTGGAATGGGGTAGTAGATTGTTTGGCTAAGTGGGATTCTGAGCATATAGATGGATAGAAGATTGATGAGTGAGAACAAGTTTCCCATGAGCTCCGTCATGACTTGGAGAGGATTCTTACTGAGGAATTTGGAAAAGCCCCTATGTTCATGCTTCCTACTTGGTGGATTTTTGGAGGAGTTTGGGTAGGCCTCCTTCTATGGGATCTTTCTTGCAGGATGTGTGGTATGTTGGGAATACCTTCATACTATGACATATTTGGATGGAACGAAATCATAGAATATTTTGTGGTGTAAAGATGTTGAATCAACAAGTTTGGAAAATAATTCTGGGTATGATTTAGGAGACGGTGGAAACTAAGTGTGATGTGATGTTTCCTTTAGAGAAAGGGAATACTGAGATGGTGGATAGGTTGGGGATTCAGGGACTGTCTTTGGCTTCTGCTTGTGTTAGGAGAGGAAGGTAGTTGAAAAAGAAAGTTCAAATGGTGGGTAGGTTGCTGCCCCCTTTGGCTAGAATTTTGAAGATCAATACTGATGGTTCCTCAAGAGAAAATCTTGGGCCTAATGGGATTGGTGGGGTTGGCAAATATTTTACAGGTTTGATGGTTTTCTTCTTTGCTATTCATGAAGGGATGTAGTCTATCAACCTTATGGAGGTTTTGGTGATCCTCTACGCTTTTGATCAAGCTTATTCTTTGGGGTGGCACAAGGTTATATATGAATCTGATTCATAGGTTTTGATTAATTTGTTGAATGAGCGAAAGGTGTCTAATGTTAGTTGGCAATTGGCTATGATGGTGTAGTAGATTCTATAGATTAGTTCTATGATGGAGATGGTGTCTTTTGTCCATATTTCAAGGGAGTGGAATGGGGCAGTAGATTGTTTGGCTAAGCGAGATTCTGAGCATATAGATGGATAGAAGATTGATGAGTGAGAACAAGTTTCCCATGAGCTCCATCATGACTTGGAGAGGATTCTTACTAAGGAATTTGGAAAAGCCCCTATGTTCATGCTTCCTACCTGGTGGATTTTTGGAGTAGTTTGGGTAGGCCTCCTTCTATGGGATCTTTCTTGCAGGATGTGTGGTATGTTGGGAATACCTTCATACTATGACATCTTTGGATGGAACGAAATCATAGAATATTTTGTGGTGTAAAGATGTTGAATCAACAAGTTTGGAAAATAATTCTGGGTATGATTTAGGAGACGGTGGAAACTAAGTGTGATGTGATGTTTCCTTTAGAGAAAGGGAATACTGAGATGGTGGATAGGCTGGGGATTCAGGGACTGTCTTTGGCTTCTGCTTGTGTTAGGAGAGGAAGGTAGGTGAAAAAGAAATTTCAAATGGTGGGTAGGTGGCTGCCCCCTCTGGCTAGAATTTTGAAGATCAATACTGATGGTTCCTCAAGAGGAAATCTTGGGCCTACTGGGATTGGTGGGGTTGGTAGGGATTTTATAGGTTTGATGGTTTTCCTCTTTACTATTCATGAAGGGATTTAGTCTATCAACCTTATGGAAGGTTTGGTGATCCTCTATGCTTTTGATCGAGCTTATGCTTTGGGGTGGCACAAGGTTATCTATGAATCTAATTCATAGGTTTTGATTAATTTACTGAATGAGCGAAAGGTGTCTGATGTTAGTTGGCAGCTAGCTATGATGGTGTAGCAGATTCTATAGATTAGTTCTATGATGGAGATGGTGTCTTTTGTCCATATTTCAAGGTAGTGGAATGGGGTAGTAGATTGTTTGGCTAAGTGGGATTCTAAGCATATAGATGGATAAAAGATTGATGAGTGAGAACAAGTTTCCCATGAGCTCCGCCATGGCTTGGAGAGGATTCTTACTGAGGATGAGGATGGTAATGGTGAAGGATGATGATGTTTCTTTCTTTGTTTGGTTGTTTCTTGTGGGCTCCTAGGGCCTTGGCCCTTTAATTTTATGTAATGTTCTTTTCTGAATTTCAATAAAGTTTTTACCCCTTTTTATCAAAAATAAATAAATAAGTTAAATGAATATATATTTATAATTTAATATAAAAATAATAATTATTTTTATATTGATAAAAAATAATAAAAATTGTATATAATATAAGTTTGCATGGTAATCTTAAAATAACACCATTACAAAATAAAAGCATACCAAGACTATATCTTAAAATCCTCTATAAAACTATAAATTCAAATATCTAATAATAATTTATCAACAAAACAGAAACTAGAGATATACTTAGTTTCTAGAAACATTAACCGAGGAACCAAATTTCAATATATCTTTTAAATGTCTGATTGATTCTTTTACAAATCAAGAAACTATCAACCAAAGAACTACACTAGACTATGGTTTTATGCTCATACTTAATGAAATCCAAAATATTTTTTTCCTCTCCCATCTTCAAAGAAAACTCAACCTTAGAAAATTGAGCTAGGGAAACATTAACATAAGAATCCATAATATCGATAAAAGGTTGAAATCAATTTCTAAATCAACTTCAAATCAATAAAATAAGTAGAAGTAATCAAGACACATCCAATAGTTAAAAAAACCATGTAAAATTTTTATTAAGGTATTTATATCATTTTAGAGCATCATTGTGTATAATAATGGTTGTATAAGAAAGAAAAAATTAACTTGTTTGAAGTTTTTAGGACCGAAGTGACTTGTAAAGAAATATATAAAAAAAAAGCCTCATTACAAACAAATGTAAGTGACATCATTTACCTTAAAAAATTATCTTCCACAAAAACTATAAAATCTCAAAAAAAAATTATAAACATAAAATTTATTCAAAAAATCTCAGTAGCATAACTAATACAACTAAGTATAATATTAAAGGTTCATGAAATATAATCCTTGTTAACACAAATTACTAACTCTTTAAAAAAGAATTATCCACATATTTAACTACTTTATAATAAAAAAACACAGAATTTTTTTTCATCCACATCACATAAAGAGTAAATACTAGTAACCAAAACTAGGTTTAAATAAAAAATCAACCACCTAAAATGGAACTTATTGTTCAACAATAAAAGACTACATATACTCTAGTCTGAATTTTATTGTTTAGGGGAGAACTTTGAGATTCCATTTAGTATTAAATGTATAAAAAATCCAAGGAGATCCTTTCATAAAAATAAATTATTAGATATTTCAAGCAAAGGAGGGCCCTCATCTCATTTCACATTATCCCAAATTTGAAAGTTGAAAAATGACATTTATTCTATAAGACATTTTTTCTTAGGAAAGAATAAATTATTTAAACTCTTATACATAGATTTGTACATTAATATCTAGTGTATATATATATTTTTGTTACATATTTATTTATTGTTATCTTTTATGTGATATTAATTATAATTATGACATAATTTTATTCTACAAAACATATATTTTTATTTATATATATAAATTAATTTCTTTTTTTGTTGAAACAAGGACACAAATGTCTAGTGTGTAGATATTTTAAAAAAACTTCATTTTTCTATTTTTACATGCATGGAATAAAGACCTTGATGTTTTATGAAACTACATGTTCATTTGAAAATAAAAAATAAATAAAAAATATTCAAAATTATACTTTCTATAAAGGTTATTGTGAGGTTTATTATCCTAAAAATCATCATATAATATTGATTCCATTTGCAAGTCCAACCCAAAGTTTGAAATAAAAATATTGAGAAAAATTTGAGGACCAAGGTGGAAAGGCCTGTACAAGAAAATTCATTCGAAGGACCTTTCGATACCTTCATTACAAGGTATCCAAGGACCTTCATGTTTGAAGGTTCTTTCCATAATTTAAAGAAATATTTAAAAATTAAAATTTCGAAAGACCTTCCAATGAAATTTTACCTTTATTGAAAGGTGATTGTGTACTCAAATTTAAACAAAGGTACCTCTATTCAAAGAACAACCTTTGAATAATGATTTTTCCAATTTTGTTCTCCCCAATCATGTAATTTTTTTGATGTCCAATAAATGTGACACATTTTTGTGGGTCTACCACTAAATAACCTCTTATAAAGTGGAGTATTATTTGAGATGATATTCCACCAAACATATCTAAATCCTTGAAATTATTCCCCCCTTTGAAAAGGATTCATTCCCAACTAGAATATGTCTCAATGACATCTTACTCTCCAAATACTCCTAAAAATGGGTAAAAAATAGCTTAACTTAAAATGATTTAAATAAAAAATAAAGGTGATGAATTCCTCTCTAATTTATCTCCTTATTAAGAAAATATCTATTGATATTATTTATGACTAGAAAATTCTTTTTTTTCCCCTTTAAAGGCCTTAAGAATCCACTTGACTAGAAAGAATGTACCTTGGAGATTACAATTCTTAAGACTAATACCATTTAGTATCTATAGAAGGAAATAATAATTGTAAGTCACATCATTCTAATTTTATTACCTTTTCAACATGAAAACATCAAAATACCCAACCATCTTATGAATCCTCTAAAAATATCAAGTACATAACAACCAAAGTGAGAATAATACATAGTTTAAGAAGAAATAACTTTTTGACAAGCTTGGACCCTACCAATAAGGGAAAGTGGGTGACATTTCCATTTGATAAAAAAATCATCAAATACACACTTCAACATATCACAACAAGTGGGGGAAATGTTTAACATCCTGTTCTGTTTTGTGTTGTTTTGAACTGTTTCTTTTTGTTGTTTTTGGGTTTTCTGTGGACTTAACTATGGTTTGAACTTTAGGCCAACTAGCCTGTTTTATTCTTTCTATTATGTGGTTGGTTCTACTAGCTTAATGGCCTATTTTTTGATTCTTTTTGTATGAGATCGGGACCCTAAACCTACTTTTTTAATAAAAAACATATCACAAAATGTGGGAGAAAGAATAAATAGGTTTCCCAAATATCTAGCTAGTTTAGAAGTGATATACCACTCTCAATTGAAATCACCAAACAATTCTAAGGGAGTTTTAAACTATATTATAAATAAGGGTATATTTACAAAAAATAAAAAATGGATGAAGAATAGTAAATCCCAAGTCTTAAGGTAAGAAGAGAAAAATATTCAAATCAAGAGTAAGGAATAAATATGTATCATCCAAGAAATATATGTCTAATAACCTTGAATCATTGGTTAATATATTAAATCTAATTAGATTAGACCCAATGAGATATTCATCAAGAAATAATGTATGAATTAGTAAGAATATCAAATAAGTTAAATAGGCCTAGGAGAACCCTTGTCTAATAGATATTTGCAAAACAAAAGGTTGATGTGTCCTTAAAAATATATCAACCATTCACTTGAACCTATGCGGTCTTAAAAACATAATAAATGATCGTTTAATTTTATCATAAACTTTCTAAAATTTAAGTAAATCCATACAACCATTTTGACTAAAATACCTACCCCTATCCATTTATCTCTAGAATTGGTTTAATCATAATATCTAAAATGTATACACATTTATAAAAATCATGATGTTTTCTTTATGATTCAACTGCATAGTTTTTATTCAATTTTAATTAAACAATATTTCATGAGTAATATTTCACAATATCCCATCTCTCATGAGTGTGAATGGGTTTCAAGATAATTGGGTATGATCTTGGGGGAAACCCATGGTCAAAGACGCTTGAATTAGAGTAAAACTGGAATTGGTGGCCTCCTAAGAAGTCACAATGCCTTACCCCTATGAGCATTGACTAGATATAATTAGTGCTAAGTGGAGAATTAATTCTCATGATAAATGGGTTCTTTTGAACCACTAACCATGAAATATGTGTTAACAATTGAATATTGACTAAAAAATACATAGTTGAATCTAAAATAAATCATCAGATGATGTGATACACTATGAAAGAAAAACCAAGTTGAACATAAATTTTATTGAAATAAATTATCTTAACAAAAATCATTATGACTCAACATCCATAACTTATCTAAAATTTTATATGAAACATTACATATGTAGAGAGTTAATAATATCTAGTTTTCTATTTTAGACCTATCCCCATCCTTGCAAATGAGACTTATAATACTATATTTATATATTCACCTAACTAGAAAACATGAATTTGTTCATGTAAAAATTTATAAGTTTCCTAAAGATATAATCCTTTTTATCTTTGAAATATGCAATAGATAGTTCATCAACACTAGGATATTTGTTTTTATTCAACCCATCAAATGTATGGTCAATTTACTTAAAAAAACATTAATTAAAAAAATAGCAGTCTTATATGACAAATTATGTGTAATGTGCCCCTTTCAAAAAATTTATGTTTGTGGACCAAAAGACCATTTCCTATTTTCCACGAGCAAATAATAAATGAGACAAATCCTAGAGTTCTCAAATACTTGAAGTATGGAGGCTTTTTCTCAAATTTATAGGGAATGTGCCTTGTAAAAGTTTTAGGGTTTACCTTCCCAAAGTTCCTTTTCCCTTGAAACCCTAATTAATTACCTTAATTTTCCTTTAAGCACTAGAGTTTTGACTATCCTCTTAATTTTTTACCTCATAAGGATCATCCTTGACTTCTAATTCTTAACTTAATATTTTCACTTACTTTATTGGAGTCAGAGTTCTAGCCTTACTTCTACCTAGGTACATATTTCTTGTTATTTCCAAACCCTTATTCTTGATAAAATCCCTTTGTACATCTTATCAGAGAGAGTTTTAATCTTACCCTTAATTATGTATCTAGTATGACTTACCCTTGATCATTGATTCCTCACTTGTATTCCCTTCTTCTATTGAGATTTCAATTTCTCCATCCCATCATACCTTTGAACCATTTACCACTCTTTCCCCTCACATTTTTGAGAGTTTTGGACATTATCAAGTACCTTCATGCCAAATTTATGAACCCTGCTCCTTCCTTATGTTTGTCATTTTTCATTCCTTCTTATATTAATGTACCTTTTGTATGAAACCCTTGAACTCTAACCTTTGACATTCTCACCTCTTTGCACTATTCATCCCACCTACTTCCCTACATGGAATAATATGCCATTGAACCACCAAAAATATAACACTAACTAGGGAAAGAGGATTCCCTTTACTAGGCCCCTATGGTTTTTCACCTAGAAGTACTTGGGTGTAGGAATTGCTCTCTTTTCGCTTGGTGGTTATATGGTTTTTGGCAGTTTCATTCAAAGAGAGGATGGTTGATTAGGTTGTGATGTCTGTGTGTTGAGTGTGGCTGAATGAAACTAATGCTAACTAAGAAATGTAAATGAAAGAAAATATGAACTAAATGCAAACTATACTATATGCCCTAAATGTATGTAAAACATAAAGTAAACTGGAGAGTTGAGAACTTGTGCACCTAGAAATAGAATGTTGCAAATGAGAGGCATCAGAATGCTTTGTAAATTGTTTGAAATCAGTAGAGGGACACTTACTCCAAGTTGGGTGACCTAGTCCTCCTGTCAGGAAATTCTACCAAGATGGGTTTCGGGAAAAAGGGTACCAAAAATACAAAAACCCATTTTCAGGCTTAGCATAGGGACAAGGTCACCAATAGTGGAAACCTAGTCCTCCTGGTGCTTTCAGAAGATTCAGGGTTTGATTCTATGGGTCCTGGTTGATACTTCCCTTTTTTGCAATAGTCCATGTCTAAAACTCTTGAAAACGACCTATAAATTGTCCTTTTGCTCCTTCTAGAGCTTGATGCCTTGGTGTGACTTGGAAGGAATGTTTCTACTTTCTCCAACACTTTGTACCTTACCAAATTTGAGTACAACCTGCAAAGAACATGCAAAGACCAAGATAATGTTGGGGTTAGGGAATAGGGGTTTACCTAAAAGTCAAACCCCTTTGATGGTAACTAAACCCAAATGAGAAACAAATAAAAAGAGAGATGATTGAATGATAAATAATGTAAATGCTCACCAAATCCTTTTTTGTTGAGGTCTGCAATATGCAAGAACAACTCCAATGGAGGTTGCTTGTGAAACCCTTGTGCTTGATTGCTTGCTTTGGAAGTCTTGAGTGCAAGAGTACTTGTGAAGAGATGTAAAAATGAGCTTGGGGAGGAGGGAGAAATGAAGGTAAAAACCCTTACTTATACATGCTAAACCCTAATTTTCCCAAAATGCAACATGATATGCCAACACCAGGGTTTTGGAGGCAAAATTCCCCTTAGGTTTTGTTTTAATTTTGAAATTTATGCTAAAAGGGACTAGGTCGCCCAAGGTGGCGACCTAGTCCACTTGGGAAATTTTAAGTGGTGGTCAGGAATTAAATAATGTTTAATGAAGTTTATCAGCTTTGCCTCCTGAAACACACTTTAGTCGGGCCTTAAAGTACATTAAGGGGTCAAATTAGCATAAGAGAAGGGTTAATTAGTGGATGACAGGCCTAAGAAGATGTGAAAATTCCTTACAACACTTTACAACACTTTGACACAAGGCTTTGAAAGGGGTAGAAGGGTGTTGTTTAGGTGAATTGTATTGAAAGGGTCTTAGAAAAGTGGGAAGGTGTGTTACAACACTTCACAACACCTTAGTAAAACACCATTAGATTATTGTTGAATTGCAAGCTTACAAGACTGAATCAAGGTAAAACAAGGCCAAAATCCAAGGGAAAAGGCCAAAATGAGTGAAAAAGTGTCAAAGACTACACTTTTTGGTGACACATTTAGCCCCCACTTTAGTGAGAGGATGAACTTGCTTCAAACTCACAATTAAGTAGCTGCATCATGCGTGTTGAGTGAGATCTAATGTAATCATGCTAGTAAGGTGAGATGACTATGATCAAGAGGGATGGTCAAGCCACCAGGATCAAGATCCCATGGAAAACTGAACATAAGCACAAAAAATCACACAAAGAGTGATGTGAAAGGGTGGAGAGAGAGGAAAGTCAGATCAAGCTTCGATCGTTTGTCCAACTAGTTGTGGATAAGAACTAGGTTGTTTGGTTTGAAAGAAAAGGATGTACTCACTTTGGGCCGACGAGACTTTTGGTTGTTCATTGGGTGAGAATGACAAGAAGGAGGTGAGATACACACTCAAAATGTGGCTATGGGGAAAGTCATCCTAGTTAGTTGGGCTTCCCACTCAACCATACCAAAGTTATACCTCCTGATAACTTTGATAAGGTGCCAAAAAAGACAAGGGTGTGGTTCATGAGACAAGAAAAGTCTTGGATTTTTAGAACTCATGAACAAGTGCAAGATGACACCAAAGGCATGCAAGTTGTGTTATGAAAGGTGGCCATGTATGCATGAATGCGAAAGGTACAAAATGTTAAAATGAAAAATGTAAAATGCCAAAATGTAAAAAGAAAGAGTATTCCAAGGAGTCTTTTTTAGTTCATATGAGGTATTTGTCTTAGGGAACATTGCATCTAATGTCTCCAAAAGTGGACCAATCAAAGGATAGAAGATTCACAACTTAGGGGATGTAGTGCGTCGCATCAAGCCACTAAGAGGAATGTAATATGCTAAGATAAGTCACTAATGAAGGACATTGAACCAAATGTCATCCACAAAGTGAGAAAACACATCATGTGAAGTGATAAGGTTGCACTAGGAACCAAGGAAAAAGAAAAAAAATGCAAATGAAAATTAAATAATGCCAATGTATGCCCTCACTTTAAAGGAATTGCTACACACCGTTTTGTGAGCAATTGCTTTAAAGTAGAGATAGGAAAAATGCAAAAGAAAAAGAAATGAGAGGACATGAGAGCCTACTTGAAAAACCCTATGTGATACGTGTCCAATAAAGGTTACGTCATGTAAAGGAAAATATAAAAGAAAAGAGACAAAGGGGGTTGCCCCCAAAATGAAAAATACCAAATACATAAGGGATCTATGGATTTGTGGTCAGTATGTTCGTTGCTGTAATGTTTGTTTATAGAGTGCGAAACTATCATCATTCCCTCAAATACATAGAACTGGAAGGACACAAAGAGAGTGAAGGAAAATAAAAATAAAGAGTTGATTTGGGTCAACATGGAAGAGACATAGGATGTCTTGACGCTTTGCATCATCCCCAAAAGGAGAACAAAAGAAAAAGAAAAAGGAAAAGAAAAAAGAGCCTTGTATTTGAGTCAACATGAAGGAGACATTGCGATTTCAATGCCTTGCATCATCCTCAAATTAAAGGAAAAAAGGAAAGAAAAAGGAAGGGAAGGGTCATTTGGGTCAACATGAAGGAGACATTGTGGTCTCAATTCCTTGCATCATCCCCAAATGGAAGGAAAAAAGGAAATAAAAAGGAAAGGAGGGGTCATTTGGGTCAACATGAAGGAGACATTACATTCTTAATGCCTTGCATCATCCCCAAATGGAAGGTAAAAAGGAAATAAAAAGGAAAGGAGTCCATTTGGGTTAACATGAAGGAGACATTGTGGTCTCAATGCCTTGCATCATCCCCAAATGGAAGGCAAAAAGGACAAAGCGAAAAGTGAAAATGAATGTACTACACATAGAAGAATGAAGATACATATAGAAGAATGTCACAAAGAGTGAAAAAGAATAAGCATGTCAATACGAGGAAACACATGATACATAAATGCAAAGAAAAGAAAAATAAAGACTAGTAACCTGCGCATGTGCATTACTCTACAAGAAAGTCATCCACCTCCCAATCTTGCTCGGTATAAAACTCAGGAGGGCGACTAGCAAGAGGAACAACAACAATTTCCAAACTAGCGTCAAGATCAATGCTTGTCTTGGGATAATTTTCATGAATGCTCATGGAAGAGGAGAATAGTGAGTTCAAGGTTTGGTGTACCTCATCATTGATTCAAGCATTCTCATCGTCATCATGATCATCTAAGTTGATTACAATGGTAGGTTGAATGACAATGTCAGTAGTGGCATGTAAAATTGGTGGTGCGAGAGGTATGGGATCAGGCTACGAGGGTGGAGGAGGAGGGTCAGTGGGAATGGCTTCTGGCACGACTGGGTTATGATTTTCAATGTTTTCTTCCTCACAAGATTGGTGAGCAAGAGCACAATGGCGACGTCTATGCTCCCTAGCTTCTTTATTCTTTTTTTCTTTTCTATCAAGGTGCATGGGGGAAGGAGTGGGTTGGGCCACCATAGGTTGTTTATCGCCTTGGGGAGGAGGGACGGGAGGAACTATGGGTGGCTCATCCACTTTCTCCTTAGATTTTTAGACCTTTTTAGTGTAGGGGGAGAACAAAATTGCTATCATGATCCCTAGGCATCTTGGATGATGTGGAAAAGGTTTCAGGTGTGGATTGACTAGGCATGTCAGAGTCGGGTGGCAACATATCTTCATCAAGGATAGGTGATTCCAAAGTAGAAGGAGGTATGTTGTGGAGAGAGAGTTCAAATATTTTCTTGGCTTTGAACTTCTGATAGGCAATGAAAAGGAAGTCCCGTATAGGGGTGATGGGTTCCATGGGTTCAGGCCAAAAGGATTCCAAAGAAAAGTTACCTTTGGAGGATAAGGGATTAAAGCTACTATGGTGGACAGTGAATATGTCATTGTCAATGGGAAATTTCACACTTGTGGATGACAAATGGGACCACTTTCATGGAATGAAGCCATGAGTGGCCAAGTCGCAAATGAAATTGGTCTGATTGTGGTATGATGGAGAAGGTAATGTCCAATATCTTCGGACCTATTTGTAATGGGAGGGAAATTGATCCAATCGTCGGGCATGCAAAACCATTATGAATTTTGACCCAAGTGGTAGGTCAATTATAAACATCTTGAGCAATATCATGTAATATAGGAAATTCTTCTGTGATCATGTTCTCACCACAGGCGGGATTGATGAGTATCCCATTAGTGGGTTTATCATAGATTCAACCAGCTATGTAGAGAGGACCATCAGGATGATTACATAGTATATATTGTGGTGAAAATGTGATCTCAAGAGGTCTTTTTGTTGAGCCCTTATGATGGATAATGTCAATTGCTCCTACCATTTCATGAATAGGTGTGACATGGGTTACCATGAGAAGAGAAATGGGATGTGTATCTTGTGAGTCAACATTCATAACATCAGGTGGTGAAGTTTCACTTACTTTGAAAAATGACACATTATGTTTGGGCATGGGGTTGGTGAATATTTCCAAGTTTTGGTTGGGGGGTGCCACAAACTTATTGCTTTTATCATTGACGCCAACAATAGATAGACAACCTGAATCAATTAGGTCTTGCACAAGATGCTTGAGACGCTTGCATTGTTCAATGTTATGTCCATTTTGTCTATGAAAGTAACAATAAGCAGTGGAATTATAGGAAGGAGGGTGATCCCACAATACTGGTTTACAATTTTTGGGAAAATTGGACACTAAACTGATTTTTTTAAACTAAATCTTCACTTTCGGGCTCCTATAGCGGCTAAATTGTGAGGAATTTGAAGATGATGCAAACTAGTGATTTTTGACGTTTTGTATATAGATTCTAAATATATTTTTTTCAATTTTTTTGGAATCAGATTACACTTCTCTTTCCATCTCCTTTGAAAACTAGCTTTTTTAGAAAAACAACATTTTTAAGGAGTGACGCTCACCGTATACAACATAAATTTTTTTGTATGAAGGATAAAATTCTATTTTTTTTTGAATTTAGATTTGTAAATACGATATGTAGCACTTTCATTTGGTTTCATAGTGTTTTATTAAATATTTTTTCCTTAATCAAGTTTCAAAGTCAAACCAATTACAATTCAGACATAGACGAACTGTATACAACATAACTTTTTCTGTATGTATTGAAATTCAATTTTTTTTTTAATGGATGAAGGACATCAATACCTAGCTTGAACATATTTTAAATATTTTTTTTTGATAATCTACTATTTTTCCACATGTGCAGAACATAGAGCTTGATTTTCGATGAAAAACCTATGTTTAATAAAATAAAAAAAATAAAATAATAAAACTAAAACATATTAAAATTATATTCATTGGATAGCTCATTCTGAGGACTACCATCATCCAGTTGGGTTTGTGAGGTCTCCTCCATTTTCTTCCTCAACCTGAGCTTTGAAGCGTAAAATTCTAGAATTTTTTACCACCTAAGGGGGAGAAGGAGGGAAATGGGGGATTCGAGCGAACCCCCAAGGGTTCACTCGAACCAAGGTTCATTCGAACCAGGGTTCATTCGAACCAGGGTTCATTCGAACCAGGGTTCATTTGAACCCCCTTTCAAAAAGGGTTTCCTTTGGTTTTTTTTTTATGGGAATAGTGGGAAGTTAATTGAATGGGTTTGCTGTAGTTCATTCAAACCTTGTTTTGGTTTGTTCAAACCTATTAGTTCGTTTGAACCCCAAAAATGATTTTTTTTGGCATGGGGTCATTTTTTTAACTTTTCCTTCCTCACTCCAATTGTAAACCAGTTTTGTGGGTTCACCTAGGAGGTAATGGTTTATTGGGTGAACCCACAAAAGTGGTTTACAATTCAAGTGAGGAAGGAAAACTTCCAAAAACATAACCCATTAAAAAAAAATCATTTTGGGGGTTCGAGCGAACTCTAGGTTCGAATGAACCCCAAAAAGGTTCGCTCAAACCAGGGTTCGAGTGAACACCTTTGCATGTGGGAACCCACAATGGGAGGGGGTTTTCTCGAACCCCCCTTATTCCTCATCCCCCCCTTGTGACAAAAAAAAACCTAAATTTTGGCACTTCAATCTTCACAAACCCAACTGGAATTAGGTAGTCCTTAGAACAAGCTATCCAACAAATATAATTTTAATATGTTTTGGTTTTATTATGTATTAAATTTTTTTAGTTTTATTAAACATAGGTTTTTCATTGAAAATGAAGGTCTCTTTTCTACACATGTGGAAAAATAGCAGAATATCAAATTTATTTTTTGAAAAATATGAGTGTTGTTAGAATCAAACATGCTCTAATACCATGTTAGAATTGGCTATGGATGCCAATATCTATGGACCAAATGGAAAGCACAAATAAGAGAGAAAAATGTGACAAGAATAAATTGTATTTAATGTCAATGATATGATATGAGATTAGATTTTACAATGAGAGACCCCTTGGTTATATAGCCAAGGTGAGTACATAGGAGTGCATAAGATTATGAAAAGTGTCGTAATCTTATGACATGAGACAAAAATGAAAAGCTATCACTTCACCTAAAGTGGAAAGGTGATAATGTGATAACCACTGGGCATGTGTAGGATCATGATAGGCCAAAAAGTGGCAATAGGAAAAAGTAGCATTTTTCACTCGCCAAAAAATGTGGAAATCCTAAGTTGACTTTCTTTTGGGTTGGGTGTCAGTACATTGCTCCATAGCAATGCCCAAGCCTAATTTTTACAAATCGGATATCTGATTTTTAAAGTATAAAAAATCAGGGTTGGGCAATATTTGAAAACATTTAAAAATGTATTGTGGCGGTAAAATTTTGGTGCCACAAAATGAATATCCGATTTGAAATGGATATCCGATTTGTGGTACACATAGACCCAAGATTAATTAGGAGGTGTAGGGTGGACAAGAGATAGAGATAGAGAGAGAGAGAGAGAGAGAGAGAGAGAGAGAGAGAGAGAGAGAGAGAGAGAAGAAGGAAGGGGAAGGGATATGGGAAGAGGGCAAGAAGGAGAGAGAGATAATTAGGAGGGAAAAGGGAGAGGGGAAGAGGGGGAGAACAGGAGAGAGAGAAGGAAAAGAGAATCTTAGGAGGGAAGGAGGAGACCCAAGGAAAACGGAAGACCCAGACACAGAGAGACACAGGAAGAGGCCCACACCCAAGACAACAGACACAACCCAGACACCACAAGGAAGGAGGCCCACAGGTGAGAGAGGAAGACACACCGAGAATCCCACAAAGACACACACACAGACACAACCCCAACCAGACACACAACGGACATCCCGACGAACACACAAAAACGGACATCCAGGACAAACCCACACAGGACAGCCACAAAACGGACCATCCCAGCCCATGGACCGAATCCCAACCGGAATGACACAGACACACATGGCCCAGCCGACCAGCCACACACGGAACAGAGGACACACATGAAATATGGACAGAAGGCCAGAGGACATGGTCAGAATGAAGGAACACACACAGAAAAAAAATAGGACACACGGAAAGTCTCTAATGGAATGGAAGGACACGGAGCAGTGGTGGCCGGAAGGACACAACGGAAAATGGAATGGATGGAATGGATGAAATATCTGAATGGAACAGACCACGGATTCTACATATTTTGAAATAATAGTAGATAACTGAGTTCAAATGGAAGGAATGATGGACAAAGGGCCGGATGGATCCCAAGGACCGGACACATGGACTGAAGAAATGGAAGGAAAGGTGGGAGTGGAGGAAACAATGGTGGAAAATGGAATGGAATGGATGACGAAACAGGACAACATCCCCCCAAATGAAGAAAGAAGACGGAAGGAAGGAAATGGAAGAAATAGAATGGAAAGGAGAAAACCCAGTGGGACAAAACTCCTCCCCAAAAGAGAGATGAAATACAATAATGGAAATAATCTCAATGATAAATGAGAAGGTAAAAACCCCATGTGAGGAAAAATACCCCCCCATAAGAGAGAAGTAGAAGAGAGACAAGGCAAACCCCCCTCAATGTTGAGTCTCCTGCAATGATGGTAGAAACTCGAAATTGAATGCTGAAGATGATCCAATCTCGTCGAACAACGTTCCTCCCCTTAGGAAGAAACAAAACCAAGAATGTATGCAGGATGTATGATTTCTATGAATGATGCCCAAGTGTCTCCATGTCGATGTCGAAAGATGACACACTCCAAACAGGAGTTCTAGGCCACACTGCTGAAGAGTACAATTCAACATCTAGTAGAGATGAATGTAGAGCACAATCTAAAGACAAGGATATCCCCTCTAAAGACAAAGAAGCCTCCTCCAAATGTTGTCCAAAAGTATCCACACTCATGTCAAAATGCAAAGAATGATCATGTAGAGAATGAACAAGAGGGTCAGAGTGTTCCCTCACAACAACTGAAGAAGGAGCATCTTCATCAAAGAGAAGATGAATGTCGTCAATGATGTCCCCCAAATCTGCAAGATGAGACTCCACAAACAAGTTTGAAATACCTGTCAAGAAGCCATCCAAAGTAGCCATATCTGGAAGACAATGTATATCTTGTTGCACTGAATCACAAGGAACCAAAAATATGGAATGAAAAGCATCATCAAATGCAACAGTAGATGAAGGAGATGAAATTCATGGCTCAAGTACTAGATCTGATGTAATAACTCCCAAGTTAAAGTAGCCAAATGTCTCCTCTGAATCATGGTTCACACGAGAAGTGTGATCAACAGCCGAAGGAACAATGCCACTATCAAAAGCAAAATCTGCAAAGGTATACAACTGAGATGAATGATCAACCACCCTAGTAGCAATGATCTCTCTACTCTCCAAGTCTCGAATGATGATTGAATTAGGTGTGAACTCCATAGTTCTCCCATCTCCACCATGTGTAATATGATATATGGACAAAAGATTGTTTGTCAAATGACGAACACATAAAACATCCTAAAAATTGTTGTCCCCAAAACTAATAGATCCCTTCCATGTTACCCTCATGTATGTATTGTTTCCCATCAAGATAGGAGACATGGTACAAGGCTGAAATGAAGAGAATATATATATTATGAAGATGCCATATGATGTGATGCTCCTGAATCTAGAATCCATCTCCCTGATCTTGAACTTGAAAAAGCACAAAGAGCTTGTCCTTTATATCTTGATGTAGATGAAAAATCAGCATGACCTTTTCCCTTAGACTGTTTTGAAGAAGGAGGAGGTGATTCATACATTCTAGAAGGAAAATCAATTTGATTCTTTTTGAGAAGATTTTTCAACTCATCAATATCCTTCTTATAACAATAATGTTCTTCATGTCCATCCTTCTTGCAATATGCACAAAAGGACCTCTCATTCTTAGATGATTTCTCTTTTGAAGATGAATCTTTATGTTCTTCTATGGATTGTGTGTTCTTTTTAGGCTTGTTATTTTTATTTTCTTTTCCACTTGAAGACTTCTCATCTTTTACAACCAAGGCATGTGATTTTGAAGACTTCAAAGTACCCATTTGAATAAGCTTATTTTTCTCCCGAATCAAAATATCTACGAGAGTCTCAAAAGATGGTGATGTGAAGTTGCTAATTGTCAATTGTTGAGTCTGAAAACTTGAAACAAAGGTTGCATACTTAGCTGAAAGCTTGCCCAACAAGTTAAAGACCAATTGATCATCTTCTTTCTCAGTACCACAATATTTTAGTTGTGCTCTTAGCTCATTTTATTTAGTGACATGATCTTTAATAGTGTCAAAATTCTTAGGATTAAGGCTTAGGAGATCATTTTCAAGTTTGTATCCCTTAACCTTATCAACCTTGCCATACAAAGTAGCAAGTTTATCCCAAGCTTCATTTGCTGTAGTAAATTTATCAACATGAAGAATGAGATCATCTGAAATAAACTTTCTAAGTGTACCCAATGCCATAGAAGTTTTAGTGAGCCAATCCATATATGTAGTTGGATCTGTCTTGGGATCCGTAGGTGCAGTTATGGTTCCACCAATGTAGTAAATTAAACCTTTTTCCATTAGTTTACTCCATGCACGCACTTTCCATGTAGCATAATTATGTACAGTTAAGAGTGGAACTTTAGATGAACCCATGATGGAATGCAAGAGCATAAAAGACACCCACCAAGCAATATCTGATTTGGAACTTTATGCTTAGTGCGTTTACAATTACCATTACCAAAAACAACAAAGTGGACTTTGATCTTGGTACATGCAGATGCCAAAATAGGCCACAGATTCAAGTACAATTTTTGGTACAAAATAAGATCAATCTGATCATACCACTGAGAAGTACAAAAACAATTATGCACTTTCAAAAAAAATGGCACTCAAAAATGTTACCGTAGGAGCAAGTTATGAGCTGCCAAAGATCCCAAAATGAGGATGAAGCAGCAACACCTGTGAGAATCTGCAATTTCTGGAAAAACCAAAAGCCAAAACCAAAAAATGATTGCACGACTGTGTAGAGCACGAAAAATTAGCCCAAATAAAAAAAAAATTGCTTGAAAAAAGGAGCCAAAATGAGCAAGATCTGAGTCTTCAAAGTCAGATTGCAAAATCAAAACTGCAAACCGTGAGGGGGCAAAAAATTTCTTGAAAATGCTGACGTCTCGCTGATGTCAGAAAAAAAATGTCTTAAATTTGACGGTTTTCAGGCCGTCACCATCGGCATGTACCCTCCACCGGAATAATCTTTGTGATACCGGAATCTTTGTAGATGCGATCATAATATTCACCAAAATGGAATATTCTGTCACCATCGGTAATGAATTTTGTTCAACCGGATTTGAAGAATGCTGACACCGAATTCTGGTATTGCCCACGACCGCCGGTAGGGTGGGACACGGGAGCCAGGCCATAGGCCACTTGGCACCCGTTGAGTCTGTTTTTGATTTAAAAAAAAAAAAAACTTTGACAATGTTTTTTTTAAAAAATAATCTGTAATTTTATACAAAATATTTGAAATTTTTTTGCAGAAAATATAATAATGGTTTTTTTTATTAAATCGTACCAACGCAATGATGACATGACCTGGGGGTCATATGACTTTTCAGACAATTTTTTTTTGCCTCACTGGATGACTTGCTCCAAAATGGATGAATTGACAGTCGATCTTAGGGTTTTTGGCCCTTCTAGACGCGATGGCAGGGTTGGATTTGACCCAAAATGCTCCAAAAATGCAGCTACCTTCTTGATCTAGCAACCACAATGCAACTTTAAACCCTCATAGATTTGGCCTCATATGTCTGATTTGGATGAAACAAAAGGAAAAATCGAATTTCTTAAACCTTATGGACGCAATGGTGAGCTCAAATTTGCATTAGCAAGATCTGATATAAACCTACAATAAAGAGTCAAAAATGGACCCTCCCCAAATCTGGTACCTCTCCTCAGAAAAAGACTCCAATGGCACCCAACCCACTCTAATACCATGTTAGAATCAAACATGTTCTAATACCATGTTAGAATTGGCTATGGATGTCAAGATCTATGGACCAAATGGAAAGCACAAAGAAGAGATAATAATGCAACAAGAATAAACTGTATTCAATGTCAATGATATGATATGAGATTAGATTTTACAATGAGAGACCCCTTGGTTATATAGCCAAGGTGAGTACATAGGAGTGCATTAGATTATGACAAGTTATGACACGAGACAACAATGAAAATCTATCACTTCACCTAAAGTGGAAAGGTGATAATGTGATAACCACCACAAAAGGTGGAAACCTAATCACATGATATGTTCATGAAAGGTGGGAGTGATAGAGTGATAACACGATAAGTCCACCAAAGGTGGAAAATCTCCAACAACTCCTATGTGGTCCCTAAGTAAACTTAACTAAGGTGTAATGATGACCTAGGAAAAGGTAAAACACATTTAATTACACCAACAAGTGCACAAGAGAAGTCCTTGATCCAAGATTTTTTTTTTGAATTTCGATATATATAAAAAAAGTTATGCGTTATACGGTTGTGCTATGTCTAAATTGTAATTGGTTTGACTTTGAAACTTGATTAAAGAAAAAAATTCAATAAAAAACTATCTAACCAAGTGGAAGCACTAGATATTGGAGTTACAAATCTAAATTTGAAAGAATTATAATTTTATTCTTCATGGAAAAAAAGTTATGCATTATACGGTGTGCGTCACTTTTTAAAAATGCCGTTTTCTAAAAAAAACCAGTTTTCGTGGGAGATGGAAAATGAAGTGCAATATGATTCCAAAAAATTTGAATTTTTTTTTTTTAGAATCTAAAGAAAAAATGTGACAAGACTCTAGTTTGTATCATCTTCAAATTCATCACGGTTTAACCGCTATAGGTGCCCGAATGTGAAGATTTAGTTAAAAAAAACAATTTCATTGTCCAGTTTGGCCAAAAATTGTAAACCACTATTGTGGGATCACCCTATTGGGATTAGGTGTATGGATGGGAGGTAAAGAGATCATTTCTTGTTGGAGTAATTGGGTCATGGTGTTATGAAGGGTGTCATGCAAGGGTGTGAATTTGTGCTTAGGATCTCCATAATTGAAGGGCACTGCAGATCTAACAACGACCACTTGGTTATTAGCAAGTGGAGGGGTTTGGGATAAAGGGTTAAATTGGAGAAACCCTTTGTTTGGTTTATGGAATGGTTGAGGGTTGGATTGGGAAGAAGCATCAGACTTCTCAACTCTACTAGAAGTGGATCGTGAATAACGACTACTAGTTGAGATATGATAGTTACAAAGTGCTTGGCACAAGTGCATAAAAGAGGGGAACTTCATGAGGGTGAGTTTATCTTGGAGAGGTGTTAAGAGGTTTTCAATGAACATATTTTGCAAATGGGTGTCAGGTACCTGTTGACACAAGATTTTGCAGGTAGCAACAGTCTCATGGGAAACTTAACTATTGGGGGATATAGTGCGCTAACTAAGTGACCTCCGAGGTTTTGTCAAAGCTGGTTCTTCATTTTATTGGGGGAGGTAAAGGGTTAGGAAGATAACTAAAAACGTTAAATCTAGACTAAAGGCGATGCACCAAATCATGAACATAATTACCCGAGCACAGTGCTAGAGGCAAAGGCTTGAACTACCAAATGCTGTTTATTAAGTAAATTTTCTCAAAAGCACTTTAAAACATAAGAACACCTTCTAACTGCATAGCATAATCTACTATAACTTCAGCCAACATAGAGGAGTCGAAAACATGATCTATATTCATTAAGCTATAGAAGATTACAAAAGCTAAAGAACATGCATTCATATATCATAGGAAAATAAACGCACAGTCTAAGCATCTTATCAAAAATATGAATAACAAGAAAGGCTGAATTGATTGGAACAGTCTGTAGATTTCAAGTTCAACAAAATATTATAAAGGCTATTTCCTAGTGCTCGAGAGTTTTTTATCTATCTAATAACAAAAACCTAAGAAAAGAGAAGCAGGGTCGTTTATATAGGCCAGCCCACTGCCTGAAAACCACGGATAAAGACACCTTGATCAAACATTGACACCCCAAATATTCTCGAGCCATCACTGGATAGGAAGATTGCTTAGCACTACGCCAACAAATCCGTCATAGAGAATAGATGGCCATGCAACAACATAAATGAACATGCAGCGTCGAGGAAGAAAATGCGATGACAAGCGAGAAAAATAGGCATAGGTAGCAAATCCTAGAAAATCGATGCACAAAAATATGCCACACGTCGAGCAAACATAGCCTGGAAAAAGAATGAGGGACATCCTAGTGAAAATCTCCAAGAGGAAGCCACGTGGGCGACGCCGAGTGAAGATAACTGCAAAGTGAGGCCAGCTCGAAAAATGGCCAAAGAAAGCCACACGTCATGCACATGGAACTCAACAAAAGCAAAGTGATATGAAACAACAGGAATTTTCGTTTGGCGGCCATGTGGCAAGCACCAAAAAGTTAAGAGCAATAAAGGGTAAGGTGAAGCCGCAAAGGAAAGATAACTGCGAAAGCTAGCGGTTCATGAAATAATGTTCACAGTTTGGTGACTCAAAGGGACATTTCGCCTGTGGAATGAAGAACCCCATAAACCTTGGTTCAACATCCCATTATCACTCATAGCTTAGAGAGAGTAGCTTGCAGACTGGTCAAGACTTTATTTGATGGCGTGGAGAGAGCTCGCAGATTTTCATGCGTCAACTTGAGATCAATGATTGTCTTAAAAGACAATCTGTCAGATATCTTTGCCTCCAATTCAAGTTGGAAAAAGAGTTGCGCCAACTGATGCACGATGCCTTCAATATTTTGTGCAGTCGGAGAATGATCAAAAGATTGGAAAATAGAAAGGTCCTGCTTCTTCTCCTTGATCATTGCAACAATGTGCTCGACATTTGCTACTGCCTGATCTACGATGAAGGGCGAAGGGAGGCCTCTTTGAGTTAAGCAGGAAAATTTTTCTTGCATGTCACTAGTAATTTGGTTCAATTTGGCCCTGCACTCTGCTACGTGTGGGACAACCTCATGCATGGAAATGAGGATTTTTACGCCCATGGATACAATCATTTGATCTGCTATACCTACACCACTTAGAGCCTCATCAGAAGCTGTATATAACTTGCCCAACAAAAGCCTAGCCTCCAGAACTTTGTTGGAAGTCATCTCCTACACCTACTAGATTGTTTCACTGACTATTCTGCATAGGCTGGTTTCCTGCGCCATAAACTTCAAGGTGGGATGCAGAGTAAGACATAATTCCTTGACCTTATCCTAGTATGACACGTATAACTCCTTGGAAATTTCCAACGAGCTCATCTGTGGTGTAGGAGTTTGGGCTCTCAAAATATCCAACTCTGCTACTTTGCTGCTCAGGTATGCCTTTAGCTCTGATAAGCTTCCATCCAATGCGGACACTTGGCTTCTCAGAGTGGAAATTTCTTTCTCCTCTTCTAAGGCCAATTCAACCTACTTTCTCTTCTCAATTTCTGACTCTAAAGCGGCATTCATCTCATTTAATTCATCACTTGTGCTCTGTTAGAGCTGCTTCATACCTTCATTCAACTGTAGTATGTCAACACAGAGTTTTTATTCATTTTCTCGACTCTATTCAACCTCACTAGAACAATCTCTGCACCCATAACCTCAAGCTCTTTGAAAGAAAAAGCACTCCTCTCCTTTTGCAGGTGATTTATCTTATTTTCCTAGGCTTTATACTTGTTTATCTAGATATCAACCTTTCCCTTTAGCTTTGATAATTGCTCCTCTCTTTTCCTTGCTTGTCAATTGAGCTTGAGGTAATTGGTGGTCACTATCTTCTAATTCTCCTCCATCAGATCGACCTTATCCCACAGAAAAGCTTGTTGCAAGTCCAGCCCAATGGCATTGATAGAGTAGTTACTCAATAGTATTTCTCATACCAGTTTAATCATGTTGGGGGTGATCTTTGCAAACATTAACAAATATTGACTCTCATTGAAAATAGTTTGTAAAAGAGGTTCTGCCTTCTGACCCACATCCTTTTGTCTCCTGTATTGAATCAGCTGGCTCAGACACTCTTATTTGCCTCTACCTGTGAGAAATATTCCTAGGAAGAGATACCCAACCCACCAGCAAAAGGAAACTCCTGAGGGACTGCTAGTGGGAAAGATAGCGTACTGAGCGCATCGGTGGATTTGCTAGGCCTTGTGATAATGGACGGGGAAAAAGGTGGGATGTATTGGCCACTTAGAGATGGTGAAAACATGACAAGGGTGTTGACACAGAATTTTGCATGTAGCAACAGTCTCATGAGAAACTTGGCTATTGAGGGACATTGTGCACTAGCTAAGTGACCTACGGGATTTTACCGAAGCCAACTCTTCGTTTAGTGGGGGAAGTATAAGGTTAGGAAGATAGCGAAAATATAAAATCTACACTATAGGCGATGCGCCAAAATCTTAAGACAAATTCACTAGAGCACAGTGCAGAATGCAAAGGCTTGAACCACTAAATTGCTGTTCATCAAGTTAGTTTTCTCAAAAGCACTTAAAATGTAAGAATACCCTCTAATTTGCATAACAAAAATCTTAGAATAACCTTAGCTAACACAGAAGAGTCAAATAAACATGATCTGTATTCATTGAGATATGAAGGATTACAGAAGTTGAAGAACAAACATTCATACAATAAAAGAAGATAACAACACAGACCAATAGTCTCACTAAATGCATGAAAAATAGAAAGGATGAATTTATTTGGCACAGTCTCAAGTCTTCGAATTAAATAAAACTATTACAAAGGCTTTCTTCCCAGTGCTCAAGAGTTTTTTGCAACTTAATCAACAACCTAATAAAGAGAAAGATGGCCGAATTTAAAGGCCAGTCCACCACCTTAGACACACCAAGAGAAGGAAAATCGTGAGCAGAGATCGACAACCCAGATCACCTCAAGCCGCCATAGTAAACATCAATCACCTAGGAGCATGCCAGCAAAGCCACGATAGGAAACAAAAAACCACACAGCAGCAGAAATGAACACACGATGCCACAGAAGAAAATGCGAGAGCAGAAGAGTACAACAGGCGTAGCAGCAACTGCCACGTGTCGTGTAGACGGAGCCCGACAAAAATCCAAAGAGATGCCCAGCAAAAAGCTCTAAGAGGGAGCCACATGGAACACACCGAGCGAAAGAAAGTACAAGATGGGCCTAGTTCGGAAAGCAGCCAGAAAAAGCCACGTGGCACATAGTCGAAGACCACAAAAAAATGAAGGGATACAAAAGCAAAAAGCTTTGCGAGGAAGCCACGTGGAACACGCCGAGGGCAATGAGCATTTGAAAAGTAAGGCACAACTAAAAAAGGTAAAAATAAAACCGCAAAGGCCTGATAGTTTTTTGGTGGAACAATTTGGTGACTCTCAGGGGAATTTCGCTCGTGGAATGAAGAACCCCATAAACTTTTTTTCAGTATCCCAAAATAGCTCACAACCTCAAGAGGGCAACCTACAGACTGGTCCAAACTTTGTTTGATGGTGCAGAGAGAGCTCACAAATTATCATGAGCTAGCCTGAGATTGATAATTTCCTTGAAAGGCAATCCGCCTGATACTTTCATTTCCAATTCCAATTGGAAGAAGAGCTGCGCCAGCTGATGCATGATCCCCTCAATTTCCTCGACGGTTAGAGATTGATCAAAAGATTGGAAGA
Organism: Sequoiadendron giganteum; assembly: GCA_007115665.2. Classification (NCBI taxonomy): domain Eukaryota; kingdom Viridiplantae; phylum Streptophyta; class Pinopsida; order Cupressales; family Cupressaceae; genus Sequoiadendron; species Sequoiadendron giganteum. Next base: position 236,817,334 of record CM021107.1, on the reverse strand, counting down.
CAGAAAGGTCCTGCTTCTTCTCCTCAATCATAAAAACAATGTGTTCCACACCTACTACCGTCTGATCCACAATGAAGGGCGAAGGAAGGCCTCTCTGAGTTAAGCGATTAAATTTTGCTCGCATGTCACTGGTAACCTGATTTAACCAAGCCCTGCATTTTGCTACTTGTTGAACAAGCTTGTGCATAGAGATGAGGATACTTATGCCCATGACCGCCATTGTTTGGTCCTTGATGCCCATGCCACTCAAAGCTTCATCAGAAGCTGTATACAACTTGCCTAATAAAATCCTAGCCTCTGGAACGTTGTCAAAAGTTAACTCTTGAACTTGCTGTATTATTTCACTTACTATTCCGCAAAGGCTAGCCGCTTGTGCCATAAATTTTAAAATGGGATGAAGAGTAAGGCATAATGCCTTCACCTTGTCCCAGTATGATGCATACAAATCTTTGGAAATTTCCAACGAGCTCATCTAGGGTGCAAGAGGTTGGGTCTTTAGGGTAGCCAATTCTGCTTCTCTACTGCTCATAATCACCTTCAGCTCTGACAAATTTCTGTCCAATGTGGACACCTGCTCTTTTAGAGTGGATAAAATTTTTTCATTTTCTTCCAGGGCCAATTATACTCGCTTTTCTTTTTGAGTTTCCAACTCCAAAGTGGCATTCATTTCATTAATTTCAGCATTCGTGCTTTGTCAGAGCTCCTTCATTCCTTCACTTAGCTGCTCAGATGCAGTGCAGAGTTTTTCCTCACTTGCTCGGCTTTGCTCGACCTCCTACTAGAGAGTCAAAATGATCTCTATGCTCATGACCTGCAACTCCTTGATTTGACTTTTGAAGGCACTCCTCTCCTTCTCCAGGCGACTTATTTCATTCTCCTAGGCTTTGAACTTGTTTACCCAGATGTCGACCTTACCCTTGAGCTCGAATATCTAATCATCCTTTTTCTTTGCCTGTCGGTTGAGCTTGAGATAATCAATGGTCTTTATTTTCTAGGTCTCCTCCATTAGCTCAACCTTATCTCGTGGGCGGGCTTGTTGCAAGTCTAGCCCGATAGCATTTATAGAGTAATCACTTGGTAGCATTTTTCCTACCGGTTTAATCACATTGGGAGTGATTTTTGCAAACATCAAGGAATTTTGACTTTCATTGAATACAGTCTGCAAGAGAGGCTCTGCCTGCTTGGTTGTGTCCTTTTGTCTTCTTTTATTTATATAGTTGGCGTGGGCACTCTTGTTTGCCTCATCCTGCAAAAAATATTCCTAGGCAGGGATACCCAGGCCACTAGCAAAAGGGAATTCCTGTGGGATGGCTAGCGGGAAAGAAAGCGTACTCAACGCATCAAAATTTTTGCTGGGCCTCGTTATAATGGCCGAGGAGAATGGCAGAATAAAATGGCCACTCAGAGAAGGTGATAGTGCAGTGTAGGGAAAGGCTGGAGATGCGCCAGCTGCAGGGCTAGGCCTTGGAGATAAGAATTGGTGGCTCATGAGCCCAACACTTACACCAAATTGTGTTCTGGGTAAGGGATGAAAAGTAGAGGACGAAAGTGGGAAACCAAGAGGGGTAAGACTTGACTATCCAAGATATTCGACGACAGAGAAAACTAGCGTAGATGAAAAAGCAGGGGCAGGTGAAGAAGATACTAGAGACATGGTAGAGAGAGAAGAGGGAGGAAATGTTACCCGAGGCTCATGGGGAGCTACAGACGATTCAACCACTTCCTTTATCGGTCACTCTTCTTCTCCACTAAATTCTTTGGTTCATTGTCGCTTTTCCTCTGGAGAATCGTCAAGGTCAACAATGACTCACCTTCCACCACTGGTAGTCCTTACCCACTCCCTTGTTAATTTAGAGGAGCCAAATGGCTCTGATGTTTGTGCATGTAAATCCTCCTCTTGTGTATGCTGTTTACCAATATCCTTCCCTTGCATTAGATTCTCGAAAATGGTAGAGGAATTCTGAGTTACCTCCTCCCCAGGCTCTGTGGCAATCTCTTCCCTTCTATAATGTTGCACAGATGAATGGTTCGGAGACCTATCTAAGTCCGGATGCTCCCTCTCCCAGATATCATCAAATATTTCATCAAGGGCCACTTCTTCGTGAAAATTTTCATTTGCCAGAGTCTCCTACCCATCTATCCAGAAGTCTCGAATCTTCTTGGACATCCAATTGAGCTTATTCAATTGGGTGCACAGGGATGGGTTGATCTTCTGCCTTAAATTGGCTTTCCCCGCGATGTAGTAAAAGTTCAGCCACAACGGTCGCTCATCCTCAGTAGACAAATATTCAAGGGCTACATATAAACCTAAATTACCCTCCACATTTCTTCGAGGGTCCCAGAATGGCCGAGGCAAATGTGGGATTTTGATGCCAACCCTTGATAAATTATTTTTGGGGTTGTAATGCCAGGTATCATTTATCAATACTAACCTGAGATGACCCAACTTCAAAAGCAAAATCTCCAAAGTATCAATCTTCGAAGTCCTTTTCTTGATCAGCGACACAGAACCAACCATGATTGGCAGCAACAAATAGGAGGTTAAATGTTTTCCCCCCCAAGTAATCATTATCAATAGTACATAGTTGCCTCATTGTTTCCAGGGCTAGCACTCTGTTTGAAAGAAAATGGGGGAGCTAGAAGGGCTCCCGAGCGAAACCTCGCATGTGGAATATGGTGAAATCCACGCCAAAGGACCAATCAAAGGGTGGTATAAGCTTTCCCAACCAGGACTTCTATTGGGGCGATATGCGCATGGTCATATTGATGCCAACTCCATCCAAAGCCCTTAGAGTTAGGGTTAAGAATAAATCCGAAAATGCATAATAATCAAAGGTTTTCGACATGATAGGAGTCCATATCGAAACTGGCCTTGTTAGGCCACCTTCGTAAAAAATAGCTAGAGACATAAATGTCAAAAAGTAATCCGGATTCTGGTGTAATATCAAGTAGGCCAGGAAAGAGGAATACCTGAACCTAGAATCAGCCTGGAATTCTTGCAGCTGCTACCAAATCCCATCACTAATAATTCTTGCAAAATCAAGAAGCGGGGGCACATTGTTCTTCCTCAACATAAAACTGAGGCACATTTGGAACTCAAAAATGTGCTTGTCTATATCTAGACGACACACGAATGCCAACATAGAAGCGATAGAAGAAGACCCACCTTTCAGAGCCTTTAGACCAAAAAAGAATTTGGGCGGTGTTGAATTACTTGTCAGTTGATTGATTTTGGAGTGGTAAAACTGTTGCTCCTTTTGGAGCCCTCCCCACTTCTCATGCATCCTGTTTACTTCAAAAATCTCAACATCCTGGGTCAAGGGGAGCAGGATGCATAACATATTCTGAATAGCTTCAGGGCTAATGACTACCCTGAAATTAGTGCCGCTTATCACTCCTGTGTCTGGGTCAAAACCTGTCGCGCATTCTGCCACAATTTCTGAGCAAGGGTGTACCAAAGGAACCATGTACTGTGGAAGCCCACAGAACCATAGACACTTGTTGAAATGGTCTGCTACATTCTTATTTTCTCGCATGCGGCCTCCCTCAGGCTCTTAGGATTGTGGGATAGCTTAGGATCAAATACGTTATCCCAATCCTCTGCAACCAAAGCCTAATCTTTGTGAGGAATTGCATTTAGTATTCTCGGGTCCACGTGATTGGTGAAAGGCTAGCAAGGCTTTGTGGCGATGCCTGGAGTAGCATAAGACTCCTTGTCATAGAGCTGCACATAGGGCACACTCCTCATTTGCTCGACTATACTTGCTGGGGCCAGGGCCTATGTTGGGTTCTCTGCAATCTAAGCCATTTCGGTATTCGCAAGAATTTTTTCGCAAACTTTTGCAAGCGGCTTAGATTTTTTGAAAAATTATTTTTCTCTTACGAATGCCTTAGTTGTTTTATCTTTAGATAACTCCTTGTAATAAATGTGCTCTGCATGCCTAGGTTGCCTTTTTGATCTTCATGAAAAATGACCGAGAAGGGTACATGCTAGCCATTCATACCTAGTTGCTATATGCATCACTAGCCTTTCATGCGTGCGAAAAGATCGCCAACCTACCAAATTTCCCTCTAAATTTAAGAGACAAATTTTTGTGTGAGGTGGCACCTGATTTTCTTGAACGATGAACCAAGAAAACCTTGCAAAACACCTTTGCAAGCTTTATGCATTTACCGATTTTTCTTGAACGTACATGGGGGTGTCGCCCAATAGCCTGTCTTTAAGATTTGCCTTGATTCGGATGGGACGGTGACTCCTTGTGCTAGCACCTGGACAGAGCAAGTTGCAACTGTACTTACATACTCCCATCACCTCACACGTCGCAACACCAAAAACTGAGGCTTGGCGACACACTTTGGCTCAATCGTAATTATGGCCTAGCTCGGCTGGTGAACCCTGGCTAGTCTATAAATAAGACCCTTAGCAACATTGTAAATCATAATGTTTACTAGCATTCCTAGCTTAGCAAGCTTTTCTTATCTTAGTAATTTCACTTTTTTAGCCAGAATAGAAAACAACATGGAAACACCAATAAGGTTAGTCTGCAAGAAGACTCAAGTTGCCTTCTTAGGCAAAATTGGGTGCAAGCGCCTAAAACGTATGACAGGTGTGAAAAAACTACTATATGTGAAGGCAATTAAGTGGGTTCTGGGAAAAGATTGCATAGAGTATGAGGACAGTACCAGGTAAACACTAGCATCTGCTCGCACTTTGTCACCTCATTGCTGGACATCAGCGTTTCCAAGCGCAAGATCTTAAAGTTGACGAAGTGGGTTTTCCCTCGATGCTACCTCAGAGGTCTTGAGAAAATCATGTGTGCAACTCAATTTGATCGTGGGATCCCTTCGGTTCGTAACCTTCATCTACTGCAACAACATGGAGGAATTGTTCCAACTAGGCCCTTCCTCTTTGGCTTTGAATTGGAGACTCATGAGGAGCATCGTGCCAAGGTCCACACCGATTGCTACTTCTTTATGCATGTGCATTATATTGAACCATTCCAAAACCTCCAATGGTACGAAGATTTTGAAAGAATGGTGTTCCCTGATCTCACGCCACCTGTTGCTGTAATTGCTGGTCCTTCCCATTGATAATCTGAGAATGAAAATGGTCCCCAATTTTTTGCTTTTTCACTTTTCAAGCTCCGCTTCATAGTGGACATATGTAAACATCGATACAAGGCCACTGGCCTCTACCTTATATAATGTAAAATTTTGGCCAATATATATATATAATATATGTTTTTTTAGAAATCTTGGCTCATTTACAATGTTCTTTCAATTTCTTGCACCATTGCTATTATCATAAAGCACTGAGAAGACCCAAAATTTTAAAGCAAGAAAAATAAATTACATATTTACAATTTACATAGCCTTCACACAAGCAGAATTAATGATTTTTAAAAAAATGTATTCCATTAACTGGAATACTTAGGGCATTACCTTCTTTGTCTTCCAACTCAAAAGAGTTGAACTGTTTACACTGGGTAATTTTGAAAGGATGTTCCCAGAGGCTGTCAAATTTTTCGTGTTGGCCGAGCTTTGCTCCACGCTCATTGAATTTGAGCACCAAGTCCCCGCATTGTAACTCTTGATCCAACACCTTTTTATCAAACCATTTCTTTACCACCTGCTGGCGGCTGTTCATTGCCTCAAGGGAGTGCTCTCTTTTTTCCTGTACCTCGAGTAGCTTGGAAAACCTTACCTCCATTGCTCCGTTTTGTTCAATCTCCAAAGATTTAAGCAACTGCAGGGCAGGGATTTCCATGGCAATAGGCAACAATGCCTCCTTCCCGTACACCATTTCATAAGGAGATGTCTTCAGTATCTACTTGGGTGTGATTCAGTCTACCCACAGTGCTATCTATAGGTTCCTATGCCATTTTTTCTAGTGTTTTGAGCCTATCTTCTTTATTAACTTGATGAGGTTTTTATTTGTAGACTTTGCAAGGCCATTCCCCTGGGGATAATAGTTAGAAGAATTTTTTAGGAAAACCCCATACTTTAATGGGAACTAGCTCATCTTTGAGCTGAGGAATGCTTTAGCGTTATCGAAGATGATCGTTTTGGGCAGGCCAAATCTAGCTACCAACTCTTCCAAGAAATTAACGATCTCCACTTTTGTTGCATTTTTCAATGGCACTACTTCTGCCCATCTAGTGAAGTAGTCTGTAGTTGTCAATATCCATTTGTGTCCGGCTGAGGAGAAGGGGTTAATCATTCCAATGAAATCTAAACTCCATTGAGAAAAAGTTTCTTCTACTACTATAGGCCTTAATGGAATAGCGACATTATTTTTTTTTCCAACATGAAACTGACATTCATTGCAAGACTTAATCAGTAAAAATGCATCATTGAAAAGTGTTGGCCAAAAATAACCAGCACATATAATTTTGATTGTCGTGGTTCTTGTAGAAAAATGTTCTCCAGCTGGGCTATTGTGATATTGATGTAATATTTTCTTGGCCTGCTCCTCATTTACACACCTTACCATTAAAATTTCTTTTAAATAGGACACCCTTCAAGAGAACATAATTACTATTTTATAAACGATAGAAACGCCTTTTAAAAGAAGGTAGATTGATCAGATACCTTCCCGTCTGCATGAAGTTTATTCTATCCTCAAGCCAGTCACCCTAAGAATTTTATTCGTTAAATAACACAGGTTCCAAAGCTTCAAGCTCTATCGCTGTTTCACTGTTTTTCGTGAGATACTCGCACAATCCCTTTCCTTTAGCAGTCTTGACAGGTTGACTTCAATATCATATTCTAGGATCTTGGTGATCCAATTAGCTCTCTTCTCTATGATTTCTCCTTCCATGATATACTCCCGCACACTAGGATGCGGAACACAAACAATCACCTTATTATATGATATCAAATACTGGAACTTCTTAAGTCCTTTCACAATTGCAAAGGCCTATTTTTCTACAAATTTGTACTTTACTTTGTACTCTTTTAAGGTTCATGAGTAGAAGACAATAGGGGACTCCTTTTTATCTTCATCATATTTTTGCATAAGCACAGTGGCGATGCTGTTGCCACCACCAAAAATATACATAATAAAATCCTTTGACAAGTCGGGATTTACCAACACAGGGGCAAAAGAAATAGCCTCATTTATAAGCTCAAAATCTTTTCTAGCCTCCACCGTCCATTTAAAAATCTGGTCTTTCTTTAGTATTAAGGTAATAGGCCGAACGGTCCCTGCAAAATCTGCAATGAATCGGCTAATGAAGTTGACCTTGCCCAGAAATGACTGCACACCCTTCTTGTTGACAGGTAACGGGAGCTCTCGGATCGCATCAACTCTTTCAGGATCAATGGTAATACCTTCCTTAGAGACAACATACCCCAATAGCTTCCCTTGGAAGACTCCGAACACACATTTCTTCGGGTTTAAAGAATTCTTGAATTCTTGGCACTTCTGGAAGACAAGCTCCAAATGATCAAAGTGATCATCAATAGATTTTGAAAATACTGTCAAATCATCCAGATAGATGAGTATAATTTTGTGGATCAAATCCTTAAAGGAAATATCCATGGCTCTTTGAAAAGTGGCTCTAACATTCGAGAGTCCAAAAGGAATCTTGGCATATGCATAAATTCCCCACTTAGTGGTGAATGTTGTTTTGTGTTGGTCTTCTTTCTTCACCCAAATCTGGTTGTAGCCCAAAAAATCGTCCAACATTGAAAACATTTCGGAGCTAGCTATAGTTTGCATAATTACCTCCATTGAAGGCAGGGGGTAATGATCCTTTAAGGATGCTCTATTCAAGTCTCGAAAGTCTACGCACAGTTGTATATCTCCATTTTTCTTCCGGACTGGTACCAGGTTTGACACTTAAGTGCTATGTTTGATCGGAAACACTATTCGGGATGTGATCAATTTATTCAACTCATGTGACATGAGAGACTCTATCTTTGGGTTCACAGGTCTCTTCCTTTGACGAACTAGCTTCACCCCTTCCGATAACTCAATTGTATGCTCGATGATCCCGGGATTGTATCCTTTAAGATCATCATATTACCAGGCTACTACACTCAGATATTCTTCACAGAAATTCCTTAATCTGTCCTTATTCTTCTGAGAAACTTCTTTCCCGACCTTGAGCTTTTTGTCTTCCCTGATATGCAAATCGGTGTAATCACCTTTGTCAGCCATGAGCTTCCTTTTGTCTCTCGTTGCATCATCAGAATCAAACAGGATCTCTCAAGTGATTAGCCCTCTTAGAAGCTTATTGGATTTCAACTGGATAATTTGATCCCCATAAGCTTCAGTGATCTTCGATTGTAGTTGATTGGAAAATTCCCTAGACGACTGGAGAAATGATGCAATATGAGCATCGCTATTGAACACTTGCCAATCTTGATTGTTATTTGGAACAACAGGTCTTACAATTACCATCACCACATGCTTATTTCTTAATAATTCATAGGCCAACTCAAATTGAGCCCCGATAGTTGCCATTCTGTCGGCTTCAAAATTCTTCTCCCTTGGTATAGCCTGAATATTGAATGCCTCAAAGTTGTCGATCATATTCCAAACTCTATGTCGATAGGATCGCAAACGGATATTGTTTGCAGTAGAAATTCCATAGATTTGGTTGACCACCAACTCTGAATCTTTGAACACACTTATTTTCTTTGCACCGATTTGTTCCACAAGGCTTAAACCATGGAAAAGGCCTTCATATTCTACTTTGTTGTTTGAGCACGTGAACTGAAAGCGATACGACCTCAAGGTCTTTTCCTCAGAAGGGGACATCAAACAAATCCTTGCTCCAGCTCCTACTCTACATCTTGTGCCATCGAAGTACAAAGTCCATAATTCCAAAGATTGTTCACCTCCAAGCTCCTTAGTAACTTTGGGCATAATTTGCCCCTCTTCATGTATAACATAGGTTTTGAGGCCAGTTGCATGGTAATTCCTGAAAGGGTCTATATCAATAAACTCTTTCAACAAATTTTCTTCATCTTCTGTCCAGGAGCTAGTAGCCTCCTCTTCTTCTAGAAATTCCACATTGAACTTCTCTTCCCGAGTGATTGAAGTATGTGCTGTTTCAAAGTTGAGTAGGGCCTCGTCAACAACATGTTTGGAATGCAAAGTTTTTGACAATAGTTTCATCTTAGCTCTATGTTTGGTCCTCAGAATCAGGTGTGACCAGTCCAGTGCTAGATATCCTCTGACATTTGCTATGAATTCTCAGGACAAAAAAATCCCAAATAGAGGAGGAATATCAATGAGTACGGTATCTTGATTTACAACTATATTGGGGCAGGCAAACAAAATCATAGGTAATCCCTTTATTACCCCGATAGTATCAACTTTATTTCCATTTAGCTGTATGAGTCCTTTGTTCAGAGGCTCATATTTTAAACCCAAAGCGTTAGCTACTTGCTTTGGCATGACGGTGGTGCTAGCACCAGAGTCGATTATACAATTATGTAATAGCTTGTCACCAATAATAAGTGTTAGAAAGAAAGGCTTAGGTTTAGGATTACTTTCTTTTCCGGACTCGAGCTTCTCCTCCGGTTGATTTTTTAGCACTTTATCCAAGTCGGGCTTGGATACTTTCTCTTCATTAGACTGAGTGGGTACCTTTGCATCCTCCTCTCCTGACAAAGCCTTTTGTAATAGTACCTTCTGCTCGAAATAGCCAGGACATCCCACAGAGAAGCGTTGGCAAATGACTTCTTCAGTTGTTCCACCACATTAAACTATGGTCGCGACTGGTGAATCACATTTTCTTGTTCTTTAGGTTTCGCAGTCGATATTGGCTTTGTGGCCAGTGTGTCTAGTTGTTTGGCAACAATAGGGGTCATTGTAGGAGCCTTCACCTTCGGAGGAAGTGGATTCAGAGAGCTAGGAATAACCACTACAAACTGTGGTGGAATTGGCAATAGAACTACCACTGGGCTAGGCATCGGCTATGATGAAGCATTGGTAGGCAAGGCTGTGAACTCTTTGGTGAATCTATGCTTTGAACACATGTTGTAGTTAGATTGCACTCGGGGCACTTTATTCATAGGGATGTCATTTTGAAACGCCGACTCTTCTCCTTCCATCCAAGAAAAGAGAGCTTGGTCTGGAATAATATCTAACTCTTGTTGGATGGACATCCCTTGCATTTGAGCAACAAGGACAACATTGTCCATCTGCTGAGAGGTGTATGATTGGTTGCCAGGGTCTAGTGCACTGCCATGGCTACGTTGGTGTCATCTTTTGTTGCAAATTTCCTCGCGAATAATTTCTTGGCATGTGTGCATCATTGCATGGAAAACACCATGAATTGGCATCTTCAACTAAGTTGTTTTGTCCAGCCATCAACTCTTTATTTGAACTAGGATGAATGGTCTGCATCAGCAAGGTTACCAGAACCATCTGGTTACTTGACTGAGCTGAGGCATTTCAGTGTGACCTGTCTTGCCACTGATTTGATTGGTACAGAGCTTTTCTGCCTTGGTAATTCTGGTATGCCAACTTTTGATAGCTATATTGCTACTGCTTCAAAGTAGTTACTTCATTAGTCATGGCCCGCATCTATTCTCTCATCTCATTCATCTCGGTAGCTAAGGGATTAGGCACAAGAGCTATTATCGGAGCTGTGATCGAAACACTTCTCGGATACACATACATAGATTGGGGGGGAGCAGTAGGCGCGCTGGTCGAAGGAACATGGGCTTCCATGACGTTGCACTCAGAAAACAATGGCATGATGGGTTTCGGTGCCAACTTTCTTGTGGCGATCAGATTATTTTCCGCAACGACAACCAAGGCATAAGCATTAGGAAGAGTCTCTCCGCCAAGAGCTTGTAACATCATGGAAATGTCAGGGTTGATTGACTTTAAGTAGAACATACATGCAAAATCTGGAGGCGGACGACTACCAATAGGCAGTCTCTACTAGGTCGAATGGAACCTCGCATTGAAATCAATAAGAGCTTCGTGAGGAGCTCACTTTATATTTTCCAGTTGATGGTACAACGAATATTTATCACCAACATTAGAGAAACGCTCATAAAACGAAGTTCCGAGCTGGTCCCAAGTTGCAATAGTACTAGCTTCAAGAGTCCTGTACCAGTTTAGCGCCTTTCCTCAGAAGGAGGTGGCCAACAACCTAAGAGCTACATTTTCATTTGATATGCCATGTACCAGACATACGTCTGCCACATCTTGTAGATGTTCCGTTGGTGTCTTTGACTCGTCCCCAAAATATTTAGGGATAGCTTTTAGAGCGGAAGTAGGGATTGGAGCCCATACTGTAGGAGGCACAGGTGCAACTAAAGAACTGCTAGAGTCTCAGGCTACATAATTTCTAGCAACCATAGGTACAAGCAAAGTAGGTGATGGCAGAGAAGGAGGTGATGAAGGAGACGAAGGAGGGGAAGGGCTACCTTGCCGACCTCTTGTGTGCACAAAAACTAATGGTGGTATGAGCTGGCCAGGGACTCTTGCAGTCTATAACCTAGTTATAGGCCGATGACTCATACAAACTTATAAAACCAAGTGAACATGCTAGTTTGTGGTCTCACCTGGCATGCCAGAAAAAGAACTGTTGATGCAAAATTTTGTATGTAGCAGTAGTCTCATGGGAAACTTAGCTATTGGGGGACATTGTGCACTAGCTAAGTGACCACTGGGATTTTATTGAAGCCGACTCTTCGTTTAGTGGGGGAAGTATAAGGTTAGAAAGATAGCGAAAATATAAAATCTACATTATAGACGGTGCGCCAAAATCTTAGACAAATTCACTAGAGCACAGTGTAGAATGCAAAGGTCCAAACCACTAAATTTTTGTTCATCAAGTTAGTTTTCTCAAAAGCACTTAAAACATAAGAATACCCTCTAATTTGCATAACATAATCTTAGAATAACCTTAGCTAACACAGAAGAGTTGAAGAAACATGATCTATATTCATTGAGCTATGAAGGATTACAAAAGCTGAAGAACAGACACTCATACAATAAAAGAAGATAACATCACAAACCAATAGTCTCACTAAATGCATGAAAAAATAAAAAAGGCCAAATTTATTTGGCATAGTCTAAAGTCTTCAAATTAAATAAAACTATTACAAAGGCTTTCTTCCCAGTGCTTGGGAGTTTTTTGCAACTAAATCAACAACCTAATAAAGAGAAACATGGCCGAATTTATAGGCCAGTCCACCGCCTGAGACACACGAAGAGAAGGAAAACCACGAGTAGAGACCGATGATTCAGATCACCTCGAGCCGCCATAGTAAACATCAATCACCCAGGAGTGTGCCAATGAAGCCATGATAGGAAACGTAAAACCACGTAGCAGTAGAAATGAACATGCGATGCCACAGAAGAAAATGCGACAGCAGGCGAGTACAACAGGCACAACAACAACTCCAAGGTAATCGGCTTGGCAACAACTGCCACGTGTCGCACAGACAGAGCTTGAAAAAAATTCGAAGAGATGCCCAACGAAAAGCTTTGAGAGGGAGCCATGTGGAATGCACCGAGTGAAAGAAAGTACAAGGCGGGCCTAGTTTAGAAAGTAGCCAGAAAAAGTAATGTGGCACGCAGTCGGAGATCAGTGAGAAATGAAGGGATACAAAAGCAGAAAGCTTCGCGAGGAAGCTATGTGGAACACACTGAGGGAAATGAGCATTTGAAAAGTAAGGTGCAACCGGAAAAGGTAAAAATAAAACCACAAAGGCCTGGTAGTTTTTTTGTGGAACAAAGGGAAAAGAAAGGGGAAGCACCAATTGATAGGTCGGGCCTCAGGGATGAAAACTGTTGGCTCATAAGTTCAGGACTGACACCGTATTGCGTTCTGAGTAAGGAATGAAAAGTAGAGGATGAAAATGGAAAACTTGGAGGGAAAGGATTGGATTGACCAGGATATCTAGTGATAGTTAAAGCTGGTGCAAATGAAAAAGCTGGTGTAAACGAAAAAGTTTGGGCAGATGAAAAAGCTGGGGCAGACGAAGAGGAGACTAGAGACATAGTAGAGAGAGAAGAGGGAGGGAATAATACCTGAGGTTCCTAAAGAGCTACAGATGATAAAATGACTTCTTCTTGCTATGACTCCTCTTTTGCGGACTCTCTCGTTCGCAGCCGCTTCTCCTCCGGAGAATCTTCAAGGTTCACAGTAACTTTCTTCTTACGACCGGTACTCCTTGGCCTCTTCCTAGTCGATTAGAGGAGCTAGAAGGTTCTGAAATTTGTGTGTTTGGTGAATCCTCTTGATCGATAGGCTTTCCACTGACATCTTCCTCATGCATTGGATCTTTTCGTGCAACGAGGGTGTTCTGGGTTACCTCTTCTCTGGCCTCCGTGGTAACTCTTCCCTTCTCATAGTATTGCTTCGAAAGTGAAGGGTTCAGAGAGTTCTTGTTGTCTGTCTGGATGTTTGTGAACCCAAAGGTCATCAAATTTTTCATCCAAGTCCACCTCTTGATAAATCCCATTTGTTGTCTTTATCTCCTGCCGGTGTATCCAGAAGTCTCAAATTCTTTCGGGCTTCCATCTGAGCTTATTCAACTGGCCGCATAGGTATGGGCTCATCTTTTGATTTGGGTTGGGCCTCCCAACAACGTGGTACAAGTTCAACCATGTCGGTTGCCTCTCTTTGGTAGGAAAATATTCAAGGCCTACATAAAATTTTAAATTTCCCTCTTCGACATTTCTCCGAGGGTCCCAAAAAGGCCAGGGTTGGTGCATAATTTTTATGCCGATCTCTGATAGATTATTTTCGAGGTTGTATTGCCAGGTGTCATTGATAACCACCAGCCCAAGATGACCCAACTTTGAGTACAAAATCTCTGAGGTGTTAACCTTCGAAGTCCTTTTCTTGACCAACGACACGAAACCAAACATGATTAATAGCACCAAATAGGAAGTTAAATGCCTTCCTCCCCAATAGTCATTCTCAATATTACATAGCTTTTGTAACATTTCTGGGGCCATCACTCTATCAGAAAGAAAGTGTGGGAGGAGAAGGGTTCCCAGGTAAAACCTCACATGTAGAGCATAGTGAAGTCCATGCCAAAGAACCAATCGTAAGGTGACAAGAGCCCCTTTAACCATGATTTATGTCTTGACGTCAATCACACGGACATGCTGATCCTAGATCCATCCAAAGCCTACAAGTTTGGAGCTTAGAAAAAATCCGTAAATGCATAATAATTGAAAGTTTTCGACAGGATGAGAGTCCATGTTGAAACTGGCTTCCTTGCGCCATTCTCATCGAAAACAACCAGGGACATATATTGCTAGAAATAGTCCGGATTCTGATGCAAGATCAAGTATACCAAGAAAGAAGAATACCCAAATCTAGAACCAAAATGGAAGTCCTACAGCTACTGTATCATCCCATCAACTATAACTTTCATGAAGTCCATAAGCGGAGGCATGTTGTTCTTCCTTAGCATAAAACTGAGACTCATTTGAAATTCAAAAACTCCCTTGTCAGTATCTAGCCCACAAACTAGTGCCAACATAGAACAGATGGAAGAAGACCTTGATTTTAAAGTGCCCAAAGCAATTGGGAATTTGGGAGGCGTTGAGATATCTATTGGTTGAGCAGTCTCAGTGTAGTAAAACCACTGTGCCATCTAGAAAGTTCTCCAACAACCCTACATCATTTTCATGTCAAAATCTTCAACATTCTGGGTCAAGGGGAACAAGACACATAACATATCCTGAAGGTATTGGGGGTTGATGAGTACCCTCAAGTTAGGGCCACTTATTACTCCAGTCTGAGGGTCAAAGTTTTTTGCACAAGCTGCCACAATTTCTGGGCAATAATGCACCAGAGGAACCATGTACTAGGGAAGCCCACAGTCCCATAGACGTTTGTAGAAAGGGTCTGATAATTTATTCATCTTCTCACATGTAACTTCCCTAAGGATCTTGGGATTCTGAGATAACTCAAGATTCGAAACATTATCCCAATCCTCCGATACTAGAGCTTGGTTTTTAGGAGAAACCATGCCAAGTGTCTTCTGGTCCGCTTGAATGGTAAAGGGCCAGGATGGCTTTGTTGGATGCCTAGAGTAGCATAAGAATCTTGGCTATAGATATCTACACAGGGTGCCATCAATCTTCGCTCATTAATGCTCTCAAGGACCACTGCCTATGTTGAACTTCCTGTAATTTCAGCCATTTCTTTGTATTCACAATATGCTTGATAAACTTTGCAAATGAATTAGCTTTTGAAAGACTCTTTCTCTCTTTACGAATGACTTAGCCATTTTTATCTTTTGATAAATTCTTACAATAAATTATTTTCGCATGTCTAACCTGCTTTTTGGTTTTTGTGAAAAATAGCTTAGCAAGTGTACGTGCCATCCTTTCACATTTAGTTGCTACATGCATCACCAGCTTTTCGTGCATGCGAAGAGATCAAAAACCTACCAAATTAATCTCCATATTTAAGAGACATGACTTCGTATGAGGTGGCACCTGATTTTTCTTGGACAATGGACCAAGAGAGCCTTGCCATATCTTTCACAAGCTCCTTTGCATTTACGAATTTCTTGATTGTACTTGGGCACGTCACCTAATGGATTTATCAAAAGATTTGCCTTGATTCTTTCGGGATGACAACTTCTTATGCAAACACCTGGCCTATTTTATTTTAATTCGAAAACTTGAAAGAAGTAAGTTACAACTACACTTGATCATTCCCATCACTTCACACACCGTGACACTAAATATCAAGGCTTGATAGCACCATTTTCTTCTGGCGTAAAATAGGACCCTTAGCAACCTTGTTGATCACGATTAACTTCAAAATTTCTATTAGTAGGCCCTAGTTAATCTTAGCATTTTCATTCTTCAAGTTAGAGTAGTAAGCATTAATGGAGATGTCGATTAGATTAGTCTGCAAAAGACCCAGGCCGTATTTTTAGGGAAGATTAGGTGTAGGCGCCTTAAGCGCATGATAGGTATAAACAACCTGTTATATGTGAAAGTGATCAAATGGGTCCTCGACAAAGATTGCATGGAATACAAGGACCAATATAGGGTAAACACTAGCATCTGCTCCCACTTCGTTGCTTTTCTCTTGGACATCAGTGTCTCTAAACACAAAATTCTGAAGCTGACCAAGTGGGTGTTCCCTCGGTGCTACTTTGGAGATCTAGAGCAAGTAGTGCGGGCCACCATATTTGATCGTGCAGTCCCTTCTATTCGCAACCTGTGTCGGCTACTACTGCATGGAGGACCTGTGCCAACTAGGCCCTTCTTGTTTGGCTTTGAGCTTGAAACGCATGAAGAACATCGCTCCAAGGTTCGTGTCGATTGCTACTTCGTCATGCGGATTCATCACATTGAACCCTTCCAGAACATGCAGTGGTATGATGACTTCAAGAGGATGGTGTTTCCTTACCTTGCACCACTAGATGCTGCTACTACTAGACCCTCTTCTACTTGATAACTGAGAAGAAAAATAACCTTGATGTTGCCCCTTTTCCTTTTTTCTATCCTTCCGCCCTTTAGAGGAGGTATGTATATATTTTGATACAAGGCCACTAACCTCTATTGTATGTAATG
This sequence comes from Sequoiadendron giganteum, assembly GCA_007115665.2. Taxonomy (NCBI): domain Eukaryota; kingdom Viridiplantae; phylum Streptophyta; class Pinopsida; order Cupressales; family Cupressaceae; genus Sequoiadendron; species Sequoiadendron giganteum. The sequence continues at coordinate 236,800,803 of CM021107.1, read as the reverse complement.
TAAATGTTTTGATAATAATATAATACTCATGCTTTTTATATGTTGGCTCATTTACAATGTATCTTAATTTTTTGCAGTATTGTTATTGTTTTTCAAAAAGCACCGAGAAAACCCAAAACTTAAAACAGGAAAAATAATTACATATTTACAATTCACAAATCCACTGTATGAGCAGAACTAATTAAACTTCTTAATATGTATCCAATTAACTAGAATAATCAAAGCATTACCTTCCATGTCTTCTAACTCAAAAGGGTTAAACTATTTGCAGTGAACAATTTTGAAAGGCCCCTCCCAAAGAATATCAAAATTTTTGTGTTAGCCGGGCTTTGCCCCGCGCTCGTTGAACTTGAACACCAAATCTTTGCATTTTAGCTCCTGGTCGGATGTCCTTTTGTCAAACCACCTTTTTACTACCTACTGGCACCTGGTCATGGCCTCGAGCAGGTGCTTTCTTTTCTCCTTTACCTCGAGTAACTCGGAAAACCGTACCTCCATTGCCCCATTCTGTTCAATTTCCAGAGATTTGAGTAGCTCGAGAGCTGGGATTTCCATGGCAATAGGCAAAAATGCCTCTTTCCCATACACCATCTTGTAAGGAGATGTCTTTAATATTTTCTTGGGCATGATACGGTCTACCCATAGCGCTTTTCAGAGGTTCTTATGCTGTTCTCTCTGGTGTTCTGAGCCTATCCTCTTGATTAACTTGATGAGGTTTTTATTTGTGGATTCCGTGAGGCCATTCCTCTAAGGGTAATAATTAGAAGAGGTTTTCAAGAAAACCCCATATTTCAATGCAAATTGGCTCATCTTGGAGTTGAGAAAAGCCTTAGCATTATCCAAAATAATTATTTTAGGTGGGCCAAATTTGGCAACCAGCTCTTCAAGAAAATTAACAATTTCTATTTCTGTTGCATTTTTTAGTGGCACAGCCTTTGCCCACCTAGTGAAGTAGTTAGTTGCTATCAATATCCACCTGTGTCTAGCTGATGAAAAAATAATAATCATAGCAATGAAGTCTAGAGCCCATTGAGCAAAAGGTTCCTCTACTACAATGGGTCTTAGCGGCATAGCAACATTGTTCCTTTTTTTGATATAAAATTGAAACTCACTGCAAGACCTTACTAATGAAAATGCATCATTGAATAGTGTTGGCCAAAAGTAACCAACACATATAATTTTAATTGCAGTAGTTCTTCTAGAAAAATGCCCTCCAGCCGAGCCGTTATGGTATTGATCTAATATTCTTTTGGCTCATTCTTCATTCACACACCTTAGCAGGACACCATTAAAATTTCTTTTGAAAATTATTCCTTCTAAGAGAACATAACTGCTATTTTTCAAATGATAGAACCATCTCTTAAAAGAAGAGAGATTGGCCGGATACTTTCCTGTTTGCATGAAGTTTATCCTATCTTCCAGCCAATCACCCTCAGAGCTTTCTTCATTTAGTAACATAGGTTCCGAGCCTTCAAACTCTACCACTCATTCATTATTTTTCAGTGAGGTACTCACATAGTCCTTTTCCCTTGATAGTCTTGACAAGCATGGTCTCAATATCATATTCCAGAATCTTGGTAATCTAGTTAGCTCTTTTCTCGGTGATCTCTCATTCCATAATATATTCCCGCACACTAGGATGCGGTACACAAACAATCACCTTATTGTATGATATCAGATGTCAGAACTTCTTAAGCCCTTTCACAATGGCAAAGGCCTGCTTTTCTACAAAATTGTATCTTACCTTGTACTCCTTTAAGGTGCGTGAGTAGAAAGTAACTGGAGATTCCCTTTTATCCTCACTATCCTTCTGCATAAGCATGGTGGCAATACTATTGCCACCACCAAAAACATAAATGATAAAGTCTTTTGATAGGTACGGGTTGATCAATACAAGGGCCAAAGAAATAACTTCCTATATGAGTTCACAAGATTTTTTGGCTTCTGCCGTCCACTTGAAAGTATGATCTTTTTTGAGCATCAGGGTAATCGGCTGAACGATTCCTGCAAAGTCTACAATGAATTGGATGATTAAATTGACCTTACCCAAAAAAGATTGCACTCCTTTAATGTTTACGGGTAGAGGAAGATCCCAGATCGCATCAACTCTTTCTAGATCGATGGCAATGCCCTCCTTTGAGACAACATATCCATATAGCTTCCCCTGGGGAACTCTGAACACACATTTCTTCGGGTTTAGAGAAATCCTGAATTCCTGGCACTTTTGGAAGACAAGCTCTAAATGATCAAAGTGATCATTAGCAGATTTGGAAAACACTGTCAAGTCATCCAGATAGATAAGTATAATCTTGTATATTAAATCTTTAAAGGAAATATCCATAGCTTTTTGAAAGGTGGCTTTGACATTTGAGAGTTCGAAGGGCATCTTAGCATATGCATATGTTCCCCACTTTGTGGTGAACGTTGTTTTGTGTTGGTCTTCTTCCTTCACACAAATCTGATTGTAGCCCGAAAAGCCATCCAACATTGAAAACATTTCAGAACCGGCTACGGTTTGTAGAATTACCTCCATTGAAGGCAGGGGGTAGTGATACTTCAGGGATGCCCTATTCAATTCTCAGAAGTCTACATATAGTCATATGTCACCATTCTTCTTCCGGACTGGCACTAGGTTAGACACCCAAGTGCTATGCTTGATTGGGAATACTATTCGAGACATAATAAGTTTGTTCAACTCTTGTGACATGAGTGATTCAATTTTTGGGTTCACAGGCCTCTACCTCTGGAGAACCAGCTTTGCTCCTTCTGAAAGCTCAATTGTATGTTGGATAATCCCGAGATCATATCCCTTAAGATCATCATATGACCAAGCTACTATGCTTGGATATTCCTCGCAGAAGTGTTTTAGCCTGTCTTTATTCTCCTGAGATACTTCCTTACCAACCTTGAGCTTCCTGTCTCCTCCGATTTGCAAATCGGTATAATCTTTTGTCAGCTACCAATTTCCTTTTATCCTTCCTCGCATCATCAAAATAAAAAAGACTCTCTAGAGTGACTAGGCCTCGGGGAAGCTTGTTGGATTTCAACTAGATCACTTGATCTTCATAGGCTTCAATAATCTTTGGTTGCATTTGGTTAGCGAATTCCCTAGATGAATGGAGAAATGACACAATATGAGTGTCACTATCGAACACTTTCCAATCTTGATCATTGTTCAGAACATCACGTCATACAATCACTCTCAATGCATGTTTATTTTTTAATAATTGGGAGGCTGGCTCAAATCAAGCTCCGATAGTGGCCATCTGGTCAGCTTCAGAGTTCTTCTCCCTTGGTATAGCCTGGATATTAAAAGCCTCAAAGCTTTCAATAAGATCCTAGACCCTATGCCGGTATGATTGCATTTGGACATTCTTTGTAGTAGAAATCCCTCGGATTTGGTTGACCACCAATTCTGAATCTCCGAACACTCTTACTTGCTTCGCGCCCATATGCTCTGCAAGGCTCAAACCATGGACAAGACCTTCATATTCTGCTTCTTTGTTCAAGCATGCGAACTGGAAGCAATAAGACCTCAAGGTCTTTTCCACAAACGAAGATGTCAAATATATTCCTATCCTAGCTCCTATTCTGCATCTTGCTCCATCAAAGTGCAAAGTCCACAACTCTGAGGATGTTTTGCCTCTGGATTCCTTAGTAACTCTGGGCATAATCTGTCCTTCCTCGTGTATGACATAGGTTTCAAGTTCAGTTGCATGATAATTTCCAAAAGGGTTTGTGTTGATAAAATCATTCAACAAAGCTTCTTCATTTTCCATCCGGGAGCTAGTTGCCTCTTCTTCCTCTAGAAATTCAACATTGAACCTTTCTTCTTGAGTAATCAAAGTATGCACCACTTCAAAGTTGAGAAGGGCCTCGTCAACATGTTTAGAATGTAAAGTTTTTGACAATAGTTTTATTTTAGCTCCATGTTTGGTTCTCAAAATTAGATGTGACCAGTCTAATGCTAGATATCCTCCAACATTTTTCGTGAACTCTCGGGACAAACATATCCCGAACAGAGGAGGGACATCAATGAGTATGGTATCTTGATTCACAATGATACTGGGGAATGCACTTAATGTCATAGGTAATCCCTTGATTACCCCAATAGTATCAACCCTATTTTCGTCTAGTTGCATGACTCCCTTGTTTAGAGGCTCATATTTTAATCCTAAAGTATCAGCTACTTGCTTAGGCATGATAGTGGTGCTAGCACTAGAATCGATCATACAATTATGCAATAGCTTGTTTCCAATGATAAGCATTAGAAAGAAAGGCCTAGGTTTACGCTTACTCTCTTTTCCAGCTTTGAGCTTTTCTTCTGGTTGATTCATTAACACTTTTTCCAAGGCTGGCTTGGATATCTTTTCTCCACTTGGCTTCCCTAACATCTTCTGATCTTCCTCTCCTGATAATGCTTTTTGTAATAACACCTTTTGCTCTGGAATAGCCAGGATATCCCACAAAGAAACATTGGCAGAGGACTTCTTTAGTTTTTCCACCACATTGAACTATGTTCACGACTGATGAGTCATGATCATTTGCTCCTTAGGTCTTGTAGCTAGCGTAGGCCTTGCAGCTGGTGTATCCGGCTATTTGGCAATATTCAGGGTGATGTAGGATCCTTTTCCTTTGGAGGAGGTGGATTCGGAGAACTGGGAGTAGCCACCTTAGATAGCTGTGGGACTGACAACGGGCCTACCGATGGATTGGGCATCGACTAAGAGGGAGCATTGGTTGGAAAAGATATGAATTCTTTTGTGAGTCTACACTTTGAATGCGTGTTGTAGTCAGATTGTACTCAGGGCACTTGAGTCACAGGAATGTTGTTCAAAAATGCTGATTCTTCTCCTTCCATCCATGAAAAGAGTGCTTGGTCTGGAAATATGTCTGACTCCTTCTCTATGGACATTCCTTGCATTTGAGCAACGAGGACTGCATTATCCATTTGCTGAGAGGCATAAGTCTAGTTTCCGAGATTAGGCACGCTACTTTGGCTACGTTGCTCTGCTATCTTCTGTTGCAAATTTCCTCATAGACAATTTCGGGGCATGTGTGCATCATTACAAGGAAAACACCATGAAATAGTGTCTTCAGCTAGGTTATTCTGTCCCACAACAATCTCTTTATTTGAATTAGGATGGACGGTCTGCATCGGTAGGGTCACTGGAACAACTTGGTTATTCGACTGAGTTTGAGCATTGCCGCACGATCTATCTTGCCACTGATTTAATTGGTAAGGAGATTTTCCACCTTGATAATTTTGGTAAGCTAAATTCTGATAGCTATATTGCTGTCACTTCAAAGTTGTCAATTCATTTGTCATAGTCCGCATCTGCTCTCTCATCTTGTTCATCTTAGCTATCAGGGGGTTAGGCACAGGAGCTGCACTTGGAGCCATTCTTGGGTACATGTACATAGACTGGGGAGGAGTTCCAGGAGCACTAGTTGAAGTTGCTTTAGCCTCCATAATGTTGAATTTTGGGACCAATGGCAGGATAGGTCTTGGTGCCAGCTTTCTAGCAGCAATCAGGTTGTTCTCCGCAGTGACAATGAAACCACAAGCATCAGGCAGAGTCTCTCCACCAAGATCTTGTAGCATCATGGAAATATCGGCATTAATCGACTTCAAGTAGAACATGAATTCCAAATCAGGAGGTAGCTGACTACCAACAGGGACTCTTTGCCAAGTTGAATGAAACTAAGCATTGAAATTAGCTAGAGCCTCATGAGGAGCTCACTTTATGTTGGCCAACTTATAATATAGTGACGACCTATCGCCAACATTTGAAAAACACTCGTAGAACAAGGTTTTGAGATGGTCCCAAGTAGCAATTGTGTTAGCTAGAAGAGTTCTATACTAGTTCAAAGCCTTTCCTCGAAATGAGGCGGTGAGTAATCTCAGAGCTACATTTTTGTTAGAAACTCCATGCACTAGACATACGTCTGCTACATTTTGCAAGTTCTCCATCAGAGTCTTTGATTCATCTCCAGAAAACTCAGGAATAGCTTTTAAAGCAGACAATGAAATGGGAGCCCATGCTGCGGGAGGTACTAATGCTACCAAAGGACTACCAGCATCCCAAGCTACATAATTTCTAGTGGCCATAGGTGGAGGTGAAGGACTAGAAGGAGGAGAAGGGGAAGGTGAAGGACTACCTTGCCAACAGATTAGGCGAACAAAAACTAATGGTGGTACGAGTAAGTCAGGGAATATTGCACTTTGCAACCTAGTTATAGGCCTATGGCTCATACACACTTATATAATCAAGCGAACGTTCTAGTTCACGTCCCATTGGGTGTGCCAGAAAAAGAACTGTTCATGCAAGATTTTGCAGGTAGTAGCAGTCTCATGGGAAGCTTAGCTATTGGGGGACATGGTGTGCTAGCTAAGTGACCTTTGGGGTTTTGTCAAAGTCGGCTCTTCATTTTAGTGAGGGAGGTAAAGGGTTAGGAAGATAACTGAAAACGTTAAATCTAGACTAAAGGTGATGCACCAAATCATGAACGTAATTACCTGAGCACAGTGCTGGATGCAAAGGCTCGAACCACTAAATGCTATTTATTAAATAAATTTTCTCAAAAGCACTTTAAAACATAAGAACACCTTCTAACTGCATAACATAATCTACTATTAATTTAGCCAACATAGAGGAGTCAAAAACATGATCCGTATTCATTAAGCTATAGAAGATTATAAAAGCTGAAGAACAGGAATTCATATATCATAGGAAAATAAATGCACAGTCTAACCATCTTATCAAAAATATGAATAACAGGAAAAACTGAATTGATTGACACGGTATATAGATTTCAAGTTCAAAAAAATATTACAAAGGCTATTTCTGAGTGCTCGGGAGTTTTTTATCTATCTAATAACAACAACCTAATAAAAGAGAAGTAGGGTTGTTTATATAGGCCAGCCCACCGCCTGAAAAACCATGGATAAAGACGCCTTGATCAAACATCGACACCCCAGATCTTCTTGAGCCACCACTGGATAGGAAGATCACTTAGCAGTGTGCCAGCAAAGTCGTCGTAGAGAATAGAAGGCCATGTAGCAGTAGATATGAACACGTGGCACCGAGGAAGAAAATATGATGGCCAGTGAGAAAAATCGACGTAGACAATAACTCCCAAAAAATCGATGAACAAAAATACACCACACGTCAAGAAAATGGAGCCTAGCAAAAGAATGAGGGACGTCCCAACGAAAAGCTTCGAGAGGAAGCCACGTGGGCGACACCGAGCGAAGATAACTACAAAGTGGGGCCAGCTCAGAAAACGGCTAGAGAAAGCCATGCGTCATGCACACAGAACTCGGCAAAAGAAAAGCAATATAGAACAACAAGAATCTCCATTTGGTGGCCATGTGGCAAGTGCCAAAAATTTAAGAGCGATAAAGGGTAAGGTGAAGCCATGAAGGAAAGATAACCGTGAAAGCTAGCGGTTCATGAAATAATGTTCATAGTACCTTAACATCAATCAAGGAATAAAGAGCCTAATAACGAGAGATAAAGACAATTATCTTCTCGTTAGTGTCTTGCTTGCATCTCATGAGGCCAACCAAGGTTTTCTTAGGGGCCACATGAAATTGGAAGTGATTAATGAAGGCATCCACTAGTTCATTGAATGAACTAATGGAATTATTGGGAAGGGAGGAAAACTAGTCCAAGGTAACATCTTTGAGGGTCCTAGGGAATAACTTAGCTAGTAACTTGTCATCAAGAGAAAAGTCACTACATAAGGCAGTATAGGCATTAACATGATTAGAAGGGTCGCCCTTCCCTCCGTATTTCTCGAATTGAGGAATTTCTATTCCTTGTGGAAAGGGGGTGCGTAATATTTCAAGGGATAATGGATTTCTACAAACATAATGGGTAGGGGAACTGTGTTTTCTTTGGTTGATGGTGGATATTTGTTGTTGCAGGGAAGTGACACTGTGAAAAAGTTGTGTAATAAGAGGGCCAGTGTAAGTGCTATGAGGTGGAAGGGAGAGAGAAGAAGGGGTGAAGGTGGTGGAAGGGGAAGTGGAAGGGATAGTAAGAGTAGGAATGCAGGAAGAGGTTAAGGGGTGTGATTCCACAAGGGAAGTAGAAACACTAGTAGGGATGCTGAGAGAAGGTACCGTATTACTAATCAGTTACATAGTGGTTGTCATGCTAGGAGATGCATAAGTGGGAATAGAAGCTATGGTTGAGGGGGGAGGAGTATAAGGTCCTCCTTGGCCAACCATAGGGGTGGGTGAGTGAGATACCTTAGGTGTAGAAGAGGCATGTTTTTCATAGATTTATATTATCCTCTTCATGAAACATAGGCCATCATCACTGTCAAGTAAGCGGTGAAGGTTATCTATGGCGGGGATGGCGGTGCAAGCTATGGGCTCAAGGTTTATTTCATGTTGATAATAATCTAGATCAACATGGATGTGAAAGACCTTATCATGTGGGAGGTCATTGTTATCACCAGTTGGGTCTCCTAGGTGCAAGGAATTGCTAAGGATAGTCTCTAAGCCTAATGTACCATCATCAATATTAAGAGTTGAAGTCTAAGAGATCCCAAGATTGACAACAATAGTGCTGTTGTTAGATGCCATGAGTCTAGAGCTTCGTCTCACAACTGTATCGGCAAGGGAACGCCAAATGCTCATACAAGGTTCCCTAAGGATGGGGTGGAGACTAAGGCAATGCAAGCAAAAGAGACAAAACTGCTTGTAACTAAGATTCTATAATAGAACACATAAATGAAAAGCCAGGGAACTATAATGTAGAAAATACTAGAAAATTACCAGAAATTACACAGTGAACAGTGCCAAAGGACTAGATCGCCCAGTGTGGTGAATTAGTCCCAATAGTGCTATTTTTGACTATTTTTTGAATTTTTAATTGATTTTTATGATTTTTTGATACAAACAGAGAATGGAAATGCAAATATTTTTGTATTTTCTTACTAAAAATGTAATGCAAAGGGAAATCTAGCATGAACTTTCACTAAAGAAATTTTCTATAAACCCTAGGATGCAAGCAATGCAAACTATTTCCTAAGATGAAATGCAAAATCAGAAAGTTAGCAAGTGGTCTACGGTCAAGTTCACCAAAATGAACCAACAAAAATATAACACTAACTAGGGAAAGAGGATTCCCTTTACTAGGACCCTAGGGTTTTTCACGTAGGAGCACTTGGGTGTAGGAATTGATCTCTTTCCACTTGGTGGTTATATGGTTTTTGGTGGTTGCATTCAAAGGGAGGATGGTTAATTAGGTTGTGATGTGTGTGTGTTGAGTGTGGCTGAATGAAACTAATGCTGACTAAGAAATGTAAATGAAAGCAAATATGAACTAAATGCAAACTATACTTTATGCCCTAAATATATGTAAAACAAAAAGTAGTCTAGAGAGTTGAGAAATTGTGCACTTGGAAATGGAATTTTGCAGATGAGAGGCCCTAGAATGCTTTGGAAATTATCTAAAATCAGTAGAGGGACACTTACGCCAAGTTGGGCAACCTAGTCCTCCTGTCAAGAAATTTTGTTAGACTGGGTTTTAGGAAAAAGGGTATCCAGAAATAAAAAAACCATTTTTCAGGATTAGCATAGGGACAAGGTTGCCAATAGTGGAAACCTAGTCCTCTTGGTGCTTTCAGAAGATTTGGGGTCTGATTCTATGGGTCTTGGTTGATACTTCCCTTTTCTGCAGTAGTCCGTGTTTGAAACTCCCGAAAACGGCCTGTAACTTGTCCTTTTGCTCCTTCTAGGGTTTGATGCCTTGATGTGACTTGGAAGGAATGTTTGTACTTTCTCCAACACTTTGTACCTTACCAAATCTGAGTACAACCTACAAAGAACATGCACATACCAAGATAATGTTGGGGTTAGAGAATATGGGTTTGCCTAAGTCAAACCCCTTTGATGGTAACTAAACCCAAATGAGAAAGAAATCAAAGGAAAGATGCTTGAATGATAAAAAATTCAAATACTCACCAAATCCTTTGTTGTTGAGGTTTGAAACATGCAAGAACAACTCCAATGGAGGTTTCTTGTGAAACCCTTGTGCTTGATTGCTTTCTTTAGAAGTCTTGAGTGCAAGAGTACTTTTGAAGAGATGTAAAAATGAGCTTGGGGGGAGGGAGAAATGAAGGTAAAAACCCTTACTTATACATGCTAAACCCTAATTTTCCTAAAATGCAACATGATAGGCTGACACTAGGGTTTTGGAGGAAAAATTCTCGTTAGGTTTTATTTTAATTTTGAAATTTATGCCAAAAGGGACTAGGTCGCCTAAGGTGGTGACCTAGACCACTTGGGCAATTTTAAGTGGTGGTTGGGAATTAAATAATGTTTAATGAAGTTTATCAGCTTTGCCTCCTAAAACACACTTTAGTCGGGCCTAAAAGTACATTAAGGGGACAAATTATCATAAGAGAAGGGTTAATTAGTGGATGACAAGCCTAGGAAGATATGAAAATGCCCTACAACACTTTACAACACCTTGACACAAGGCTTGGAAAGGGGTAGAAGGGTTTTGTTTAGGTGAATTGTATTGAAAGGGTCTTAGAAAAGTGGGAAGTGTGTTACAACACTTCACAACACCTTAGTAAAACACCATTAGATTATTATTGAATTGCAAGCTTACAAGACTGAATCAAGGTAAAACAAGGCCAAAATTATTGAAAAAGTGTCAAAGACAACACTTTTTGGTGACACAACCATTAATGAGAATTTTGACACCATTACCACTTTAGAAGGTTTTCTCCTACCCACAAACATTGTTCAAATTTGAAACCCTTGTTTATGAGTATAATAAAGACAAAGAGATCAAAATTAGGTATTGCTATGCCCCTACCCCTATAGTGTTTATAATGTTATGAGTAGTTGTCTTGTGTTTACCTTAACTCTTAATTAAGTCATATTATCATTATTATATTATTATTTAGTTATTTAAGTCAGCCTAAGGCTTATACAATGTTATCTAGGCTAGCTTGGGTGATATCCTAGGAATAATTATGGTATATATAGGAGGTATATGTAGGTTCTTATCATCATTTCCAGTATTATGTTCCTATTGAAAACTATTGGATGTATCCCCCTCGAAGTGGTATACTATATTTTTATTTTTTCACAAATATTTCCAAGAAATATCCTAAAAAATATATAACTAATACATATTAAATTAAAAATAAAAAAAACATATGGTACAATCCCTAGAATATAAATATACAACTATTCAAATTACATACCATTGAAACCCTTGAAGCCCTATCATTTTTTTTTCCTACAACCAAAATATCAAGTGTTATATGTCAAACATTGTTTATTGGCCCTTCAAAATGAAACTATGATGTCCATTTGGCACCAAGAGGCTCTTATAAAACTTTATTTCCAGAAAAACTTAAAAATACCTAAAATCTACAAGATAAGAAACACCAAAAACTCACAAATAGTAATATTAGATGAAGGTTAGTGTGTTCATGTTAGGTTCACCATAATGTAAAAATAAAATTAAAATAACATAAAATAAAGAGAACTTGAATAACAAAATAGAAATCAAAACCTAATAATAAATTTCAAAGAAAACCTCTTTAATAAACTTGTTATGTTGACTTGCACCTTAGGAGTGCTAATGCAACTCAATCGCATAACACTATTTTTTTTTTATAATAGATGTTGACAAAGTGGATTTTCATAAAGAGTGATTGTGTGAAAATGATGAAGAATGAGGGTACTCATAGATTTATTTGAGAAAAATAAAATGGAAGATGATGATAATATTATAGAATAGAGTTAACTAGACCAACTTTAAAGTCAATTCGAGAGAAATTAGAAATTTTCCAATTCAAATTCATGAGAGGGTAATAAAAAGTTTTTAAATTTAGTAAATAGATGAATGAGAGGATGAATTTTTCATTCAAAGATGAATTCAACTAGTAAGGGAAGAAAAAAATTCTAATTTACAAATAAAGTTAATTGATGAGAGAATAAATTTCTAATTTGTAGATGTAGTTAACTTATGAGAAGAAAATATAAATTTTATTATTGAAAGTGAATGATTAGCTCTTAATTAAATAATAAAATATTATGTAATTAAATGGTTAAAATATGAGAAATGTGGATGGACCAAAGGTTCAAGGTAATTCTGAAGGAGCACAATAGGTGAATCAGAAAGGCCATAAAATGGGTCTTGGGGGAAAAAATTATGGTTGATGATAGCCACCACAAGGTCAATACAAAAATTACCACCTACTTCATGGCATCATTGCTAGACCTAGGAGAGGACATGGATATGGTTTTGGAGTTGGGTTTGATTCCCTTTAAGAAGAAATACTTGCAATGGTTGGAGGAAGTGCTTCTAGTGGCTAGGTATGGTATGGGCTTGCCACGACTAAAGGAAATCAAGAGGGTTATAGAGGATGCAATGGTGGTGGAATGGATCCCCTTTCTAGGGAATTTCAACACACAAATGCTGAGACAACACCATGTTCTATTCAAAACGAGGTGCTAATTTTTATAGAAGGTTACTAATCTAGTGGTAGTTTATGACCTAGACTGGCTGAAGGAGTTTGATGAGAGGGTGATGGTAGGCTATAAAATTTTAATGCTATCTATTGTAAATTTTTGTATGATGGTAATTTTTGGGTCTAACCTACCATAAAGCCTCGATATACTAAGAAAGGTAGACTGTATCAACAATTTTGAACTATATGCAAATTTATTATTTAATATCAATATATAGCTCAACTGCGCTTATCTAGCAAGAAAAATATGAAAAATGTGATAAACGATAAATGGTAATAATCAAAGGTGATAATAATAAAAAATTTGATTAGTAAATGGTTAGTTAGTGATATGGATGATATGAAGATAATTAGGAGTAAATTATAATAAAAATAGTTTTAATGTCTACATACACCTATTAATAGAGAGCAAGAAGTCAAAGAAATATCTCTACATATAAGAATTATAATCTAAGAGATTTTCTATGATACCAACAATCACTATAGAAGATCATCCATCACAAAATAATGAATATACATCACTAAAGAAGATTCCACTAGACTATTTAAGTATGATATCCATGAAATCATGATAAAAACATGCTATAAGTCTAAAAATAACTATCTAGGAACTCTATTTATCCATCCTCTCATCATGATGTAATATACAATAGACAAATGACCATAGAAAAATCCAAATAACTTAATCTACATCAAAATTGAAAATATATATGGTTATAAATAGTCTTCATCTCAGTCATAATTGCAACCAATGGGTGACCAATCCACAAAACTACAAAAATATAGATTCTAAAACAATAGAACATGAAAAATCATGATCACATTAGTAACCTACAAAATTCAAGATAAAAAATAAGATAAAATATAAACTCTCACGAATCAATAACTAGATTAAATCCATATCAAATTTTCCACTAAAATCCATAAATTTGTAACTATATTGAAGGAACTAAACACACATCCAGGATATAAGAACAAAATCTAAATAAGAAACCACACCACCATCTATACTCATAAATTAATCTAATATCACAACCCAATACTATAAATGATATATATGAATATACATGACACCATAATAATCACCATCATTGTATCTATATTTAACTCTCACTAAATTGAGATTTCTAGTCTCACATGCATATTGACCATGTCCTCAAATTGAAAGATAGTCTACATACCTATCTCTATCAAAGTACACACTCTAAAAATATTTTTAATCCTATATTAGAAAGCACTAAATATGATAACATATTGTACCATCATATTATTTTCATCAAAACATGAACTCCCATATTTTTTGACCCTCAAAATTATTTAGATGCTCACACAATCATACCTTGAATCTTAGGCTCCTACAAGTTCTCAAATAAATAAAAAAGAATCTTGGATTTATTAGTATAAAAACAATCTAATCCACTACATTTAGTATGCTACAAATGTACTCTAGATCACCTATCCAAAATCTAAAATCTAATTTAGTATGTTCAAGATATTGCATGACAACTTCATGCCCCAAATTCTATCATAAATTGAAAAATATAAAGCCTAAAACTATACAAATACATATTGTTTAGAGAAATATTTATTATTCTTATAAGAAGTAAAAAATATTATAGCATGAATGAAAATGAATGAAAATTATGCCACATGAGGATACAACACCCATTGTTCCAAAGGCTAAAAGGAGCCTTAAATAATATTGTCAAAAATATTTCTTTCTTTTAGAAAGTGTTTAAAACCGTTTTTTCCTAACAAGTTCCACCTCACTAAGGGAATAATACATGAGAGATATTATTAATATAAAAATTATACCTCTTTAACTTCACAAAGTGGAGCATAATTATTTTCAAGGAGACTAGCCAACTTTATAACTCCCATTTTAGTGATCTTAGATTCTCATGCTAAATATATGATAGAATAAAATGGTCCATAATATGTTAATTATATAATCCCAATGTAGGAAATAATATTTCACATCTATTTTTTCTATTTCAAAATAAAAAGAAGAAATAATAGAAAGGGGAAAGCTAATATATTTCAATTTAGAAATAAGAGAAAAAAAATGCAAAATTCCATTGCCTCAATCTAGTCTAATAACCTTTTAATAGTAAAGTCGAAGTTGTATTTTTTGACTTATCATCTACATCAACTTTATTTTTAAGAAATAATTTACAACCTATGTGATTTCTTCCTTTAGGTAGATCGAATAGAGCTCAAGATATAAATTTATATAAGAACACCATCTCCTCTATCATAACCTCTTTCCAAGATAATCTTTTCTTTGATATGAGAGATTTCTTCATAGATATACGTTCATTATTAGTAGAAGGTAAATAAAATATTTTCATATACATTTGTACTTATTTTTATTATCTTATAAACCTTCTTAAAGGTAGTGGAGAAGGAGACTCAAGCTTTTTATTCTTTTGAACTTTCCTCTATTTTTTTTTTCTATCTCTAGCCCTTTTTGTGTAATCTTTTCAAGTTTAGATTCCAATTCAACCTCTTTATTATTGATATAAAATTTCATCTTCTCTCTCTTCCATAAGATATTTAGATATAGGAAAACCATGTATTTTCTTGAAAATCACATTTCTAAATTCAACAATATTTTGAGTTAAAAGGATTCCAAAATTTATAAAATTTAGAATTCCCACCATAAGAAACAAAAATATATTCTCTACTTTGAAATATAACTTTGGCCTTTTTCCTTAAGCATATGAACATAAACATAATAACCACACATTTTATATATACCAAAAAAGATATGTTCTTGTCCACACTTCTTGTGCTGTCTTTTCACCAAGAATAGAAGGAAACAAAAAATAAAATTAAAAGCATTAGTAATACATTCAACTCAAAATTAATTAAATTATAATAATCTAACATAATCCTACTTCTTTCCATTAATATTCTTTTTACTCTCAATTACCATGGTACATATGAAGTAGTTTTCTATTTCACACTTGAAAATTTCAATATTTTCTTGAAAAATCATCAAAGAAAGTGACTTATTAAAGATATTTTTCAAGAGGTTGAACATCCATTTAAAAATTTTTTTAATTATGAATTAACTCTAAAATCTCTTTGTCTCTAGTGCTTAACTCTATTTTTCTTACCAAACACACAATGCTCACATAAGTTAAAATAAGAGAATAATTAGAAAAACCTACAACCATATATTTATTCTTCATTATTTGAAGCCTTTTTATGTAGCCTAATATTGTATGGGACAATATTCACATATTATTTGGTTACTTTGTATTATTAAAATATATTGTAGAATTAAATAAAATAGTAGTATCCAATAAAAATAGATTATCATCTCTAATACCTTTTTCTCAAAGTTGAGGCTCCCTTAAAAAAATATCACCATTATTTTCATAAACAAGAACACCATCATCTTTCATCTTAAAAATAAAAATAATATAATTCCCAACCAAATAAAAAATATGCACCATGAAATAATTGTATTCATTGCACCATCTTTATAAAGTAAATTTACCTTACCCTAGCCAGTGAACTCATAAGAAGTTCTTTTACAATAGTACGCCTCTCAATCAATATTTTATTTGTACTCTATGTATAGATCCTTGTGTAGGCTCATTTGGAAAGAAGAACTTGAATCAAGGAACCATGAAACATCACTTGCAATGTTAGTAAAATTCATAAAAGTATCACCTTTCACATAGTTGTCATCAAAGAAATTCGAAACAAAGTATTCACAATTTTTTCTTTTATTTTTAAAGTTTGTGCTTAATTTTTTAACTTTTTTTAATAATTACAACATTTTACTATTACCCAAATATTCTGATCTAGTTAAGGACTTAGATTCTTTCCCATCCATATTTTATTTATCTCATTTATCCTTAGATTGACCCATTACAAAGAGAGAATTTTTAGAAGCATCATACATGTGATTCCTTGTTAATTACTTACTAAGTAGAGTTAACACTCCACCCAAAAATTTTAACTTAGAAATATTACTAATTATTACCATAATTAGAATATCCCATGGGTCAAGTTGTGAAAAAGTAAAGAAATGTGTTTATCCTCTTCATCTATTTTAATATTTATAGAATCGTGTTGTATTGCTATAATGTTAAATACATTTGTCATAAAAAATAAAATCCCCACCATTCATTTTAAGTGAATACAATTTCATCTTAAGAAATAATTTGTTAACTAGACACTTTGTCTAATCTAACTTACCAATCTTATTCCATAATTTTTGAGTGGTATCTTCCAAAAAAAATTCACTAAAATAAAATATTAAGAACAACATAAGTAAAAATAATGTTTTCTTAGCTAACTTATTCCATTCATCACAATCTATTCTAGAAGGGAGAAAATATTTTGTGTACTCTCCAAAATCCATTGATCCCTTTTCACCAAGAGATTGTCCATTTTTAGCTTCAAAATTTTTCTCATTGAACTTCCCTATCTTGACTTTTGATGATCTTTTTGGATTATATATATTTTTAAAATTAGACACACAACAAAAAATCCTTAGTTTAACAAAGACACTCACCTCCAAAGAAGGCATTACTTTCCACATAAGATCAATCCAACGTAAACTCTAGTATTAAATGTTAAATTTAGGAGATAACTCTTCTAGTTAGGGGAAACAATATATGCCTTTAAGTATGAACTTATGAATTGATATAAATATGAAATACTCTTAATTAAAAAATGAAAAGAAAATTAACAAGAAGATAACAAGAAAGAGAGAGGGCACAATATATACCTTCGGGTACCTTTTAAAAAAAATCCAACATCAAAATAAGTTCGAACACTATTTTAATCCAAAATAAGGTGTTAAACATAATTTACAGGTCCAAACATCTAATATAGGAAAAACCTCTTACAACTTTAAACATACTTGAGCAATTCAACTAAACTCTTGCAATAAGTGATGCTAAAACTATTCACCAAGCCTTCAATTTGTCAAGGATTGATCAAAATCATCAAGTGGTATTCAAATTGATGGAAGGTCTTGAATGATTCACTTCCAAAAAAAACCATGCAAGGAGGTGTTACATTCAAAAAGGTTCCACCATACCAAAGGCACTATCAATGAGATAGTCTTTATACAAATTGCGACTCTTCAAAATTTTTAAAGTAGATTATCATTTTTAAAAATATTAGTCAATTTTGTAACTCTTATTTTAATTCTCTTACAATTTCATGCCAAATGTCCAAAAAATCTAATGAATATCTAAATATATAAAAAAAAACGTTATATACTATTTTAAAATATTAATATACATCTAACTAATATCATGACATCAAACTAATATTCTAAAATTGTTATTAAAATTAGAAAAATCCAATAAACTTAAACCTAACAATATTAATTAATACTTATCAACTAACAAAACAATAAAATGTTACCAAATACTAACATCCATTCCTATCTACTACGACAGCATAAGTTACATTAAGACTACATTGGTGGAAGGGATGATAGAAATAAGATTGGTGGAATGAATGCATTTTTTATTCATAACAAATGAATAATTTTTTCTGGTAGGCACTTGTCAATTTGATTGGTGGAATCAAAATTTACTTGTCATTCCCAAGATTTTAAATTACAGCTGTGAATTAGAAAGTCAGGCCCTTAATTACATAAATTTTAAATTTGTTTGTTCGAAACATAAACATTACTCTGCGACGCCAAAATTCACTCTATACAATCTTGACACCTCGTTAACTCTGATCTTAACACAAATTTGATGCATTAGCGACTCAAATCTTTATTAGTTTCTGTTCCAGTGTAGTATAAAAATTCCAAAACACTTTTTTCCCTTGATTCTAATGCAAATTTTGACACTGGATCCAGTTTTTGACTGCAAACATTTAGCGTATATCCGTACTTTTTTTAAATTAAGGAGGTGAGTGTGATTCGAACTTAGCACATTAATTTCTGTTTTCAGAACTCATGGCCTTTTTCTGGGATTGTTTTCAATTTTAATTGTGTATTTTTAATTGATGTTTCAGATCATATTAAGTGATTTATTATTAAGAAGAGGAAACTGATGTATTAGATTGTAGAATTAATTTTAAGAAGAGGTAGAAAGAGGAGGTAAGGTGGGATGGAAAATAAACTGTAAGATAAGAAAAAAGAGGAGGTAAAAGTAAGATAGATCCAAAAAAAATAGCATAATCATATCATAATAAATATAACACTTCAATATAATAAACGAAAAAATCTTGAATTACCATATTTATTACCTTTGATTATGCTATCTTTTGGTTCCATCTTATTTTATCCCTTTCTCTTTCTCTTTGTTTTATGTTTCATTTTCTGATCTGTACCTCATCTCCTCCTAAATACATCGACATTAAATATGATCATGAATTAAAAAATATAAACTTGGTGAATCAGAAATTTTACTACCAGAATATTAATCTAACAATTGCTTATATCCACAGATATACCACGACATTGATCACTCATAGAAGAACATCGATACCACCTTCACAAAATAAACAAGTGGAAATATTCCTGTCGAGAGAAATTTTATAGCTCAATTTTGTTCGATCAAGTACAGGTAATTTTAAAATCGCTCATTAGAAAACGGTATTCTATATGGGATACGCAGAAACTCGATTTGAATGTCTATTTAGGTAGTGATTAAAAGCTAACCCAAATCTATAACCCGGGTGGTTACATTAAACAATGAACCAATTCAAGGATCCTGACCATGGCCTCATGTGACTCCTCTGCGCTCTCAGCAGAAACAACTCTAGTCCTCTTCAACCCACTTCCAAGCTGAGTATTCAGAATCTTTACCAAAATTACCTATGTTTTGTCTTGAAGAGCTTGGCTGCAAAGACCATGGCGGCATAGGTGTTGCGCGAACAGCATCCACTATCTGAGACGTACATCTTGTTCACCAAGTCGCCAACACTGCCCTTCTTATTGCCCTGCTTATCTCTCCTCTTGTGCCCATGCGTACCAGTCTTCGGCCGATCTTGTGGTAAAAGATGATGAGTCCTCTCTGGACGCGAAGATGCCTCATCATTTGCACAAGCCCCGCCTGCTTTCATCTCCTCCAGCTTGCGAGTGAGATTTGCAATCTGCTTTTCGATCTCCAGCTCGATGCCTTGCTGGATCTCTCTGCTCAGCTGCGCCCTTATTCTGCCTTCCATTTCTGCCATACTTCGCGTGGTTCGAGCCTGCGATCTGGTCCTAGGAAAATCCTCGCAGATAATCTTTTTCCGCACGGGCTTCATCGATCTACGGTGCTCTGTTGTAGCGGAGTCTTTTCGGCTTCCTGTTCTGACGGAAACATTGAAAGAAATCACGACAGGAGACGGCCTTTTCTCCAAGAAGTCATCTGATTTGCTGGCATTGTGCAGGGAAGCCACCTTAGGCCACAGCTGCTTCTTCGGGGTAGTCATTACTCTCACTGCTTTAGTCCATCTGATGCTCAACAAGTAAATAGCTTTTAAAGTAGCAGTTGAACGACTCTACAGGCGCCCGCCGGATGCCGGCTAGTCTCCAAATGAGAAACGACGTACATAGTCTCTGAATATGCACATAAGTGGAACATGAATGCTGTTGTCGTTAGCCAAAACCTGTAGCGACGCTTCATTTTTTTAATATTTCTCGGCTGACATCATCATGACTTTATCTCCGCTATCGTCTTATCGCCCATGACTCCCGTGAACAATAAACCAACAGTATCATGTCGTTTCACAATTTACAAAACCGAGCCAATCTAGTGTAGCAGAATATCAAAAAGCTGACATGATTGAATCATTTCTTCTATATTTAATATGAGCATCTGTATTTTTAGTGAGTGTGAAATATTCATCGCAGAATTTAAGGATTTTGAATTTTCCTGGCATAAAATGAAATTTACATTTTGAGATTGAAATGAAATGAAATTTAATTTTTAATTGTTGAAAATAGGTCATATTTAAATTTTCAGATTTATTTTAAATTTATGGTAACAATTGTATAAATTATATTAGATTTTCGTATTGAAATGAAATGAAATCAAACGAAAGTTTTTAATGATTACGAAATCAGACAGTTTATGAGATCGTAGAGTTGAATTGCACCAAAACCAACAAACCAGAAACCTTGTTTCTTTGATCATCTACTATTTTTTTGATGATCATGATTTTTCTGCTATAGATTTTGAATTAATATTCTGTTGTTTACGCTATCTATTCTTTCTTGAACAAAACTATTTTTTTTTTTTTTTTTGAACATCGAACAAAACTATTAAAGATTTTACTTTTAAAATATTAACATAATTAATTCATATGCTCCATTATTACTACACCTAGTCCATACGAACCCAAAGACAGGACACCCAGACTAACCACAAAGATTCTATTATATCTAAGTAGAACGCCCATTACCCGTTACAGTAAAATGTATATATTTCTGAAGGTTTTCAGGTTCTTCCAAGAATAAGTATAATAAAATCGGATAATGGATACACTCTGTCTGTAGTACATGCCGTAGATGCTCCTCCAGATTTTGCCAACTCAAGTCTCACGAGGATTTTTGTTACTATAATCAGTCATGCATATGGGAGTTAAGCAGTCACTGTTTTTATATTAATTGTTCTGGAAAAAGGCTATTTCTCGTGGACAAAAGTTCTGTGTCAGCTTAGGTCTACATTTCTAAAGTGTTTTTGTATTTCTTTTGTTGAATAGTGACAACTGGCTCAGTTTTATTGACGTAAAGCTGATTAAACCAAATAAACCAGAGATATGAACAAATTAAGTTTTATTATATTCACTGATCTAAATCTGGCGTAGATTTAATAATGGGCACATATTTGTCCGATTTTGCAAATGATTTGGCGAGAAATGTTGAGATATACAACAAGCACAGTGTGGATCAGATCACCATGATGAGGATGGATCACATTCTAACTATGATTGTAGACCCCACAGGATTGTTTTAAAAACTAATTCACTAGCAGTAGTGTTTAACTTGGATCATACATTACAATATTTTAGAGAACAATTCTATCTTACCTGCCATTTTAGGTATGACAGAACTCAAAATTATTAATAAATTTATATATATTTATAAGGAGATATATCACATTTAAGGTTTATTAATAAAACAATCAACTTGAACTTAAGGAGTTACAATTGATATTAAAATCAAAATTTAAAAATTTAAATAAGTAAAACAAGGTATTTAGTTGTATTTTAAAGAGAAGAAAATGATCTTAAAGATGTTAGAAATCAATATGTCAATAAATTTTAGGGTTTCGTTAAAGTATTTATGTTTTATATCTACAAACAAGTGCACTATACTATATTTGGAAATTTGATCTTCACCCTTGTAAAATTGATCTTGCGCATATAAATTAATTTGACATGTGGAGGTGAACTAGTAGAGAATGTATGCCTATAGAAAATGTATCTCAACTCTTTTTACCTATGTCTAAAGTAAGGTGGTGTCAACATATACTATTGGAAAATTCCTAAGAAAAGGTCATGTTCTTCTTGACCAAGCCTCTAGGTGGCTCAATTAAATGGTGATGAACTGACAAAAGAAAATTACAATATGTCTAGGATGATTATGAAAGCTAATAATACAACTATGATATGATTATGGTTCTCTCGTGTGAAAGTTCTAATAATTCCTCTATCTCCTAGTTTTATTTAAAAGATGAATAAGGAAAGTCCTTAATGAAAGGAAGATAAGGTGCAAAAACACTTCCTACACTAATCTATGAGGACAATAAGTGCACAACCACTTAGATCTAACAATTTATAATGAAAAATCACACATGCAATAACATACAAGTCACATATAACTCACAAACCATTGCACAATGATGTACATGGGAAACTATTTCCAAAATAAAACCTCATACTCCAAAGCACCAATCACAATTACATACAACTTCAAGAACACATGCACTTGCAAGAGTACCTCCAACATTAAATCCTAGAGTGATTTTTATGGTAAAACAACATCCTTGCAACACACTATGAAAAATCCATTAAAGCACTCCAATAAATAAAAGACACATAATTAAGAAACGATCCATCAGTTTTAGAAAACCATGAGCTAACATACCAAGTTTGAATCCTCATGCTATTTTTGGAATATTTGTAACGCATATCATAACATGTCATAACCTATTGTAGTAAAAACTCCAACCTAGGCACCCTAGTTTTATATGTTCCTCAACTTAAAGATGCTTTATAACATGCATCATAAGAATATCATAATGCTAGTCAAGGTTCTAATGTAACCCCTATAATCATGCTCTTATATGTCATTAAATTTATCATAAGAAAATCCCACATCTTATTATGTCATAAGACACTCTTATACATCATGAAATGTCAAAAAATGGGTGATTTCTTTTGTATGGTTTAGGACATAGAGCAAACCCAAGTTTCCCAATTATTTCATTGAAGGGAAACCCTAAATATCTCAATCTAAAGTATGCAAAAGAGAGATAGATCTTGCAATAGGGTTGTCCTAGGGATTGATTGTAAACTAGTGAGGGGTTCACCACCAAGCTAGGGCTTGGAAAGACAAATTTAATGCAAATCAAAATGATTAAACTTAATATGATGCAATATTTCACTAGATGACCTAAAAATGCATGTGAAACAAAACAAAAAGATGCAAGATGAAATGTGTGCACCTGAAAATTTGAAGAAGACTGGATGAAGGCTTGAAATGCTGAAAACATTGATTTTAAAGCCTCTCAGAACTCATATTCTAGTCTAGGCATTTAATCCTGGATCTAGGTTTTTGTGCAAAAACTAAAATTTGGCAAATGGGTGTTTGAAATTGTAAAAACCTAAAAAATGACCTATACTGGGAGTCATACACCAGAACTCTAGTATATCAATCCAGTTTAGGTTTTATGAAGCTTCAAAGTTTGAATCTACTCTTTAATGTCTGCTTTGTACTTCCCAATTGATTTTCGGATTTGAAACCCAAATTTGCAACCTGTAGAAGTCTTCCAAGTATCTCCAATGCAAAGTGACAACTTTGACAACTTTCTCCAATTTTTCTCTTCAATGTTTTTTCAATCTAAACCTGCAAATCACACACTAAAAAGAGGAAAAAATGTTTTTTTGTTAGTGAATAGGGGTTTGCCTTGGTCAAACCCCATTTTGGCAATCAAACCTTTAAATAAAATGAAATAGGAATGGAGAATGATGAATGAAAAATTAAGATGTTGCAACTCACCAAATCCTAGCAATAAAGTTTTGCAAACATGTATGAAGTGGCTCCAATGGATGTAGATCTTGACTCTTTCTTGAATAAGATATATCTTGAATGGAATTCTAGCTCAAGAATCATAATACCCTACATCAGAATTGTTAGCTCCAAAAAAAACATGATGCATGAAGACTTTGACATGATGCTTGATGGTTGAATAATGCTCTAAATCACTTGATATTCTTCCCTTGAATGCTCTTGAATTCTCTTGTAAACACTAGAATGCACTTTTGAACTCAAAATTTCTATATGCATGAATACTTGAATGCTTGGGGGTTAAAATGAGTGAAAGAAACTTGTATTTATACTTAATTATGCAAAAATTATCAAAATTACAACATGACAAGCTGACATTAGATCTAGGAGGATAAAATACCACCAAGAATTTGAATTAATTTTGATTTTGAGCCAAACAAGACTTATACACTCAAGGTGGCATATGAGTTACATTAGGCATAAATAATGGGACAATTTTCAAAAATGCATAAAAAGGTGTGAAATCTAGATTGAGACCCAAAACCCTAGGTGGGAACCATACGCCCAAGGTGGCGTATGAGTCCCAAACCACCAAATTTGGGCCACACAACCTAAAACCACCTGAATTATGGTTGGATGTTGATTTATGTCGGGATCATCCTCGAAAAGATGCATTAAATGAGGCTCATGGATGCAAAATAGGGCCAATTTTAAAGCATAAAGAAGCCCCAATTATTTAATAAAACCCTAGGAAAATGTGAATTTTTTTTACAACACTTTACAACACTCCAAATAAGGCACCAATAAGATCATTTAGTTCACAAGGGCCCAAGACCTAATGTGAATATGCTAGACATATTGCAACACTGAATCAAGGCCATGTTAGGGAGTACTTTTTTTGTCATTACATCTAGCCTCCACTTTAGAGAGAGGAGGAACTTGCTTCCAACTCACACTAAAGTAGACCAACACACTAAGAGGGGTCCAAATGCACCAATTCTAGTAAGATAGGACAACCATGATCAAGAGAATTGTGCAAGCCCCCAGGACCAAGGTCCTATGCTAAACAAGCATAGGCACAAAAGAACACACATGAAAATGATATAAATACCAATAATAGGGCATAAGCATACATTTCCAAGACAAAAAGGAAAGAAAAAAAAAAGGACAAAAATAGGTGGATCAAGCTTCAACCATTTTTCCATCTCAATGTGGATTAGATCTAGGCAGTTTGTCTGAAAAATGCATGCTCATTATGAGGCAACAAAACTCTAGGTTGTCCATTGGGTGAGTAATCCAAGAAGGTGAGAAACATACACTCATGGCCAGTATGTGCTCTCTCTCACACACACAAGTGGCTAAGGGAAAGTCATGCCTTGATCAGGTGTCTCGTAAAACCATACCAAAGTTATACCTCTTGATAACTTTGATAAGGTGTTACACAACAATGATTTTCGAGCTTCATGAGGCAAGAAAATCATCGTATGCTTGGAAATCATGAACAAACAAGATGGCTCCATAGGAAAACAAAGTGTATTATGCAAGGTGGCCATGTAACTAAAAATGAAAATACAAAAATAATATAAAGAACATTCAAAGGAGTCTTGTTTAGTTCATGTGAGGTCTTAAACTTAAGGAAAATTATGCCTAATGTTTCCAAGAGAGGACCAATCAAAGAATTGAATATTCACAACTTAAGGGATGCAATGTGTCACATCAAGCCACTAAGAGGAATATAATATGCTATGAGAGACTGCACTCTTGAGGGACATCAAACCCAATGTCACCACAAAGAAAAAAATGCATCGTATAAAATGAGAATACTGCACCATGAAACATGAAAGAGAAGAATACAAAAGAATAATTCCAATTATTAAGAAGACTGCACCATGAAACATGAAAGAGAAGAACGCAAAAGAATAATGCCAATGTATGCCCCCAATTTAAAGTAGCAAATAAAAAATGGTAACAACAAAGAAGACATGAGAGCTAACTTGGAAATCCCTATGCCAAGTCATATGTTTCCAAATGAAGCTACATCATGTAAAACAAATACAAAAAGGGGTTGCCCTCAAAATGAAATTCCAAACACACATAAGGGATCTATGGATTTGGGGTTAGTATGTTCTTGCTACAATATTTTTAAGAGAGCTCAAAATTGTCATCATTCCCCAAATACACATAGAATTGAAAGAATAACACAAAGAGAGAAAAAACAAAGAAAAGCCTTTTGGGTCAACATGGAAGATACATGATTGTCTCGACGCCTTACGTCATCCCAAAAAGGAAAACACAAGACAAAGATAAAGATAAAGGAGAAGCTTTTGGGTCAACATGGAACAAATATAAATGTCTCGACTCCTTGCATCATCCCCAAAAGGAAAACACAAGACAAAGATAAAGATAAGGGGAAAAAAGATAAAAGAGTGATGAAATAGAGAAGAATGGAGGTATAGGGTATAGGGGTTGAGGGTTGAGGGTTGAGGGTTAAGGGTTAAGGGTTGAAGGTAGAGGGTTGAGGGTTGAGGGTTGAGGGTTGAGGGTTTAAGGGTTGAGGGATAAAGGGTTAAGGGTTGAGGGATTAGGGTAGAGAGTTTAATTGGGTTTAAGGGTTGAGGGTATTGGGTATTAGGTAGAGGGTAGAGGGTAGAGGGTAGAGGGTTTAGGATTTAAGGGTTGAGGGTTGAGGGTTTAGGGTATAGGGTTGAGGGATTAGAGAAGAGAAGGTGGGATGGATGGAGGGAGAGATGGAGGGAGAAGTGAGATAGATATAAGAAGAGAAGAGGAGGGAGGGACAAAGATAGATGAGGGTTGAGGATCCAATGTATAGGGTAGATGGTTGAGAATTGAGGGTATGGGGTTGATAACCTATAGGGTTGATGGTTTAGGGTATTGGGTTGAGGGTATAGGGTTGAGGAATTAGGGTTTAGGGTAGATGGTATTGGGTTGAGGGTATAGGGTAGAAGGTTTAAGGGTTTAGGGTTTAAGGGATTATGGTTGAGGGTTTAGGGATGAGGGTGGAGGGTTTAGGGGACAGGTTTCAGGGATTAGGGTTGAGGGTCAAATGTATAGGGTAGATGGTTGAGAATTGAGGGTATGGGGTTGATGACCTATAGGGTTGATGGTTTAGGGTATTGGGTTGAGGGTATAGGGTTGAGGGATTAGGGTTTAGGGTAGATGGTATTGGGTTGAGGGTATAGGGTAGAAGGTTTAAGGGTTTAGGGTTTAAGGGATTATGGTTGAGGGTTTAGGGATGAGGGTGGAGGGTTTAGGGGACAGGTTTAAGGGATTAGGGTTGAGGGTCAAATGTATAGGGTAGAGGGTAGAGGGTAGAGGGTAGAGGGTAGAGGGTAGAGGGTTTAAGGGTTGAGGGTTGAGAGTTTAAGGTTGAGGGTAGAGGGTATAGGGTTAAGGGATTAGGGTTTAGGGTAGAGGGTATTGGGTTGAGGGTAGAGGGTAGAGGGTTTAAGGGTATAAGGTTAAGGGTATAAGGTAGAGGGTTTCAGATAGAGGGTTAAGGATAGAGGGTTAATGGTTTAAGGGTTCAGGGTTTAAGGGTAGAGGGTAAAGGGTTAAGGGTAGATGTGAGAGAGATAGATTCATTGAGTGGTGAGAGATAAAGACCTGAGAGAGGGAGAGGGGGTAGGAGTGAGAGACTTGAAAGAGAGAGAGGGAGGGAGTGGGAGAGAGACAAAGGGAGGGTAGAGGGTAGAGGGTAGAGGGTTTAATGGTTAAGGGTAGAGGGGAGAGAGATAGAGGGAGTGAGTGAGTGAGAGAGAGAGGAATACTTGAGAGAGGGAGAGGGGGAGAGGGGGTAGGAGGGAGAGTATTGAGAGAGAGAGGGAGGGAGTGGGAGAAAGATAGAGGGTAGAGGGTTAATGGTAGATGGTTAAGGGTAGAGGGTAGATGGTAGAGGGTAGAGGGTTTTGAGTGTTTAGGGTTAAGGGTAGAGGGGAGAGAGATAGAGAGAGGTGATAAAGAGAGAAGTAGAGAGGGGAATAAGGTGGAGGTATTGAGAGAGAGGAGGAAAGGAGGGAGAGATAAATAGGTACAAAGGGAAATATAGGTAGAGAGAAGTAGATATGAAAGTAGAGATAGAGGGAAAGGTAATGGAGAGAGAGGTGAGACAAAAACAAAGAGAGGTCTAGGTAGATAGAGGGTGCATGGTAGAGTGTTTAAGGTTTTAGGGTTTAAGGGTTAAGGGTTAAGGGTTTAGGGTTAAGGGTAAAGGGGAGAGAGATAGAGGGAGTGAGTGAGAAAGAGAGAGGGAGGGAGTGGGAGAGATATAGAGGGTAGAGGGTTAAGGGTTAAGGGTAGAGGGGAGAGATATAGAAGGAGTGAGTGAGTGAGAGGGAGAGGGGGTAGGAGGGAGAGAATTGAGAGA
>CM021107.1:236659461-236772594 GCA_007115665.2 Sequoiadendron giganteum | reverse complement strand
AGAGAGAGAGAGAGAGAGAGAGAGAGAGAGAGAGATGAGGGAGGGATAGATATGTAGGTAGAGAGAGTTGAGATAGAGACATAGTAGAGAGGGGAAGGGAGGGAGAAGTTAGAGAGAAGAATGAAGGTGGAGACATTGAGAGAGGGAGAGAGAGAATGAGGTATAGAGGGATAGGTAGGTAGAGAGAAGTAGAGAGGGAAGGAGAGATGGAGGGAGAGGTATGTATGGAGAGAGAGAGGTAGGTAGAGAGAGGAAGGGGAGATAAAGAGACATGGAGAGGGAAGGAGAGGTAGGGATCGAGGGAGAGATAAGGATTTAGAGAGAGACATAGGTAAAGAGAGGGGAGGAGAGAGGGAAGAAGTGGTAGGAAGGGAGGGAGAGATAGAGGAGGGAAGGAGGGATATTTAGGGAGAGAGAGGTGAGATAGAGAGAAATAAAGTAAAGAGGGAAGGAGGAGAGAAAGAGAGGTGATAGAGAGAAGTAGAGACGTAAGGAGGAAGGTAGAGAGATTGAGAGAGGGAAAGAGAGAGGGAGAGAGAAAGAGATATATAGGGGTAGGTTAGATAGAGAGATGTAGAGTGAAGTTTGGTGGAAGAGAGAGATGAGGGAGGGATAGGTAAAGATGGATAGTTGAGATAGATAGATAGGTAGAGAGAGGGCAATGAGAGATAGAAAGAGGGAGAGGGAGAGGAAGAGAGGAGAGATAGATAGAGGGGGAGGGAGGGAGAGATAGAGAGAGTAGAGAGGGATGAGAGAGATAGAGAGAGGTGATAGAGAAGTAGAGAGGGAAAGGTGGAGATATTGAGAGAGAGGAGGCAAGGAGGGAGAGAGAAATAGGTATAGAGGGACAACCAGGTAGAGAGAAGTAGATATGAAAGGAGATATATAGGGAGAAGTAGGGATGGAGAGAGAGGTGAGAAAAAAATAGAGAGAGGTCTAGGTAGATAGAGGGAGGATGAGATAAAGAGAGGTATAGAGGGAAGGAGAGAGGGAGGAAGAGGTAGGGATGGAGAGAGAGAGGTGAGAGAGATAAGAGAGAGGAGGGAGGGATAGGTAGGGAGAGAGAGGTGAGATAGAGAGAAAGAGAGTAGGGAGGGAAGGGGAGAGAGAGAAGTGAGATAGGTGATAGAGATGTGTGATGGAGAGAAACGTAGAGAGGTAAGGAGGAAGGTGGAGAGATCGAGAGGGAAGGAAGGGGGAGAGAAAAATATGTATAGAGGGATATGTTGTGTAGTTTTTGCATGCACGCCCCACTAAAAGTAGGTTCCCTCATTTTCATGGTCTTTTGCCTCTTGTCTGTGGCCTTGTCTTTTGAGCTTGTCCTTGAAAATCTTGAGATTTTAGTCTTTGGTGTTGTGGTCCTTTGCTCTTCGGATTTGGTTACTTTGAGCTATTCCTAAATGCTTGTCTTGGTTGTAAGATGCCCTTATTTTGAGTTCCTAGTGGTTAAGGAGTCTCACGGATGTCCTCTTTGGAAGTGGGTTCCTTTTCCCTTTGTTTGTCCTTAGCATTTTTTCCGGGTCTTTGGAGTCATTATTTTCCTCCTAAGTTTTTGTTTCCTTTGCTTGGAAGGTTCGGGTGTGGGATGAGACTAAACTCTGAACTTTCACAAAGTTCATGGTTCGGTTTCCATTCCTGTTCTGGTTTCACCTCCACATCTTTGGTGTTTCGCTGGTGTTCGGCCTTTGGGTTGGTTTCTCCCCTTTGGGTCTTCTTTGGTCTTCCTTTTTCCTTTGTTGTTTTCCTTCTGCCGGAGGCAAAATCAGGGTGGGAACTAAACTCAGAACCTTCACAAGGTTCATGTTTTACTTCTAGTTCTGGTTCTAGCTCTGCTTCTTGTGTACTTGTTTCCTTCATTGTTCGACCTTTGGGTTGGTTTCTTCCCCTTAGCTCTGCTTTGGTATTCATTTTTCCTTCGTTGTTTTCCTTTTTTTGGAGGTAGAATTAGGATGGGAACTAAACTCAGAACCTTCACAAGGTTCATGTTTCAGTTCCGGTTCTGGCTCTGCTTCCTGTGTCCTTGTTTTCTTCATTGTTCGACCTTTGGGTTGGTTTCCTCCCTTGGGTCTTCTTTGGTTTTATTTTTTCCTTCGCCTCCTTTATTTCATCGGAACTAGAACTGGGGTGGGAACTGAACTTAGTACTTTGAAAAAGGTTCACTCTAATTTTGGTTTCGTCTCCGCCTGTTTTAGTTCCGCTTCTGTCTTGTTTTGGTTTTGTTTCTTCCTGGGCTTACACGTGGTTTCCTTGCCTTGGGGATTCTGATGGATTGACTTGGATTTCAATGCTATAATGAATATCAATTGTGGCTATTTTTGAATACAGGCTGGATTGGGCAGGTTTTTGTTGTCAGGGCCGAAGGAGGGATGGGCGTACTTTGAAGATATTGTGAGATCCATGGGATACAACCAGGTACACTTTGTGGTCGTAGGCAGGTAAAACCCATTCATACACGAAGGGTTTGCTCATTTTCCACTCATCCGAGGTGGACATGACATTGAAAATTCAAACTAGTTTGACTCGATTAGAGTTTTTCGTGATGCCCAGATCAGCTATTGATCATTGGCCTGTATTCAAACTCACATTGCATGCATGTTACTATTATTTTGTTTTGCGCAAGTGAGGCATTAATGGCAGACGAGACCTACGGGGTTTGTTCTGTTTGAATCAAGATTTGTAGAGATCCCCAGGTTGATCTGAGGAAGGCGCCTCATGCATTCAATGCAGGGTGGTGATTTATTGCAGGCTGTCTGGGCCAATATGGTTGGTGGCTGACCTTCTTTGTAACCCTATTTCGGGCTAGCACATGATGAAATCTCTATAAGTATGGCATTTCACCTCATTTGTAAAGGGTTAGACATTTGGTTAGCTTGTTAGAATTAGATAGAAGACATACTAGAATATTAGAGAAGAAGGTTAGAGTTATGAGTTAGTCATATTTTACGCAAGTGTTGTAACAAAATATTAGAATTTTTGCTATTACTAGTGATTCAATGCTTGAGTGAAGGCACTGAGTTATTATTGGTGCCTTCTTTAAATTGATTAATCTTGCATGGTTATTATTCTATCTTTAAAATTTCTTGGAAATGTCTGAATGAATTAAAGATTTAGAGTTAAATGATTCGATAGTGCTTGGAGTGTTCTAGCAATCTCTATTTCATACTTTGGGTAGCTTCTTGATTGTGGGTTTGTTGTACAAGGTCAACCTGTACCTGATATTTGTGTGCTTAGTTCAATTGTGGGCATTTATCCAGTTTGACTGAATGAATGTTCATGATCTGAAAATCTTTAATTCCTTAGAAGATTGCACTGTTCTTGTGAAATTGTAGGTATAGCCTGGGTTGATCAAAAATTATTTTTGAGGGATTGGTCTGTTCCAAGCATTTCATCATTAGTATTCTTGATTCTAGGAGTAGTATTAATCTTAGGATTTCTGAAACCCTTTATCTTTTGTTATTTCTTTGATCTTTGGTTAAACCAGGAATTCGAGTATCATTATATTACAAAAAGTTTGATAAGTTTGGAGTTTCCAACATTTGTTTCGTGAGCTCCCTTTGTGATTACCATTTTCACATTTATCACAAAGTTTTTTTGTTGCAAGTCATGACCTAACACCCGAGAGACCTTGGGGTTGTCTCTTTTTCAATAGAGATTGACCTTTCAAGAGAGATAGGATACTAAATTCTGTTTGATTTGTTGTTGTGTAGAAAACACCATCAACATGATAGGTTAGATTGTGAGAAGTAGAGAACAAAGGTGGGTGAAAGGAAGAGAGAGGGAGAGAGAGGGGGAGAAAGAGAGGTGAGATAGAGATAAGTAGAAAGGGAAGGAGAGAGAGGGGGAGATAGAGAAAATTAGACAGGGAGGGAGGGAAGGAGATAGAAGTGAGATATAGATAACTAGAGAGGGAAGGAGAGAGAATGGTGAGATAGAAAGTAGAGAGGGAAGGGGAGAGAGAGGGAAGTAGAGAGTGAGAGAGGAGGGGAGAGAGAGGGAGAGATGGATACGTGTGTATAGAGAGAGGTGATATAAAGAGTAGAGAGAGATATATAGAGATAAAAGGAGAGGGAAGGAGGGAGGGAGATATATATTGGAGAGGGAAGGAGAGAGAGATGGACATGTAGAGATTTAGTTCTTGAGCTCAAGGAAGAGATTTCCAGATAAAGGGATGGAGATAGTGAGAGAGAGAGAGTTCTAGAGAATAAGAGATGAAAATGAGTGAGATAGAGAGAGAAAGATGAAATTTGACCTCTTGATTACTAAAATTTGACCTCCTAATTAATGAAATTTGACTAAGTCTAAAATTTTCAAGATCATCCAAAAACTAGAATTTGCATTATAACTCCTAGAGATCTAAAACTACTCTCAAACATGCTGCCTATATACATAAAATATAAATTAAAGTATAAGAAAGTAAATGTCCATATGTAAATGTCAACTTATACTTAAATGTT
This sequence comes from Sequoiadendron giganteum, assembly GCA_007115665.2. Taxonomy (NCBI): domain Eukaryota; kingdom Viridiplantae; phylum Streptophyta; class Pinopsida; order Cupressales; family Cupressaceae; genus Sequoiadendron; species Sequoiadendron giganteum. Next base: position 236,768,140 of record CM021107.1, on the reverse strand, counting down.
TATTTCATGTATATAGTTTCCTTGACAGAAAATGAGAAAATCAAAGAGTTTAGAAACATGCATTCCAAAAGTCATGAATGACATTTGATGCTCGCCAAATTTGGCGCTAGCCAAATGAAGCAACCCATTTGGCACACGCCAAATTTGGCATGCGCCAAATAGGTTGCATTGGGAAATACAAACCTAATGGGTTGGATTTTGCATTGGGAATCCGACCCAAAGGTTTGGAAAACCATTTCATGAAAAAGATGTGATTTTTTGAAAGGGTGCTAAAATTCTTCATATTCTCGTCTGTGCTCCCTGTCTCATTTAAACTTCTTTCAATACAAGTTTATAAAAAATCTATGATAGTGTTAATGTATCTCTTAGCTATCTAAATACATAATTCTTTTTTCATTTTGATTTAGTTAAGGTTTTGATCCGTGGCTTCTATTGTAAATGCCTCCGTTTTTGGTCAAAAACCAACATGTGCTAGTTTTAGGATAGATTTTTACTCGTTCATCGAAACGTGAAAGAAATTACATTTTTTGAAACAAGACTCCATTCTACACATGATGAAAAAAATCAATTTTCGATTAGTTTTCAAAAAAATTAGGGGGGTGCACTCTCAAATTTTAGCTTTTTAGGATGTGTCCACTTTGAAAATTCATAAAATATTATATATTCATTAAAAAAACTATCCAAAAGAACGAGGATAAAATACATGGTGTTAGCTAATTTCTCACCATTGGGATTTATGAAATTCTAAAAAAAAGTTAATAAAAAAGGGGAGAGCCCTTAGGCACTATGCTATTTTTTTGATAAAAATAGGACCTGTTTTGCGCCCCCTCTTCCCCCCCCCCCTCCCTTTTTGAGACCCTTAATCTTCATTAATCTAAAAAAAAAATTAGCAGCTTAGAAACTAGACTCAAAGCACTTCAAATTTTGTTCTTGCTGCATCTTTGAAATTTTGAGCATAACTATCTTCATTTTCTCATGCAAATCAGATTTTGTTGATTTTAGAAAAAAAAGTGGCATCTTAAGGGCCAAAATTGTGTCACAAATTGGTGCACTTACCCAAAATAAAGTCAGTAATACTTCCTTCTTCTTTTTTCTTACATCTCATCAAATCGTCCAAGGTCAACTTAGTGGTCATATGCACTTGAAAATGGTTTATTTAAATGCCTCAAAAAGTTCATTGAATGAATGAATTGAGTTGTTCGGTAATGAAGAGAACCATTCCAAAGTAGTACCTTTTAAGGATCTAGGGAAAATATTAGCCAAGAGTTTATCATCAAGGACAAAGTCACTACATAAGGTGGTATAACTATTCCTTTACCCCTAACCCTAACACAGAATAATTCTAATTCAAACCCTAAGTGTAATTCTTTCTCTAGACCTCACACTAATCCTAATTCTAAAACTAACACTAATTCTAATTTTAACCCTAACACTATTTCAATCCACCCTAATTTTATAAATAACACTAATTATAATTGCAACCCTAATCCTAATTCTAACTATAATTCTAACCCTAACACTATCCCTAACCCTAACCCTAACTCTAACCCTAACCCTAATAATCGTAATAATTATAATTAAAAACCTAATTATAATTCTGTTTCTAACCCTAACACTAACCTTAATTCTTATCTAACACTAATTGTAATTATAATCCTAACCCTAACCCTAACACTAACACTAATTCTAATTGCAACCCTAACCCTAATTCTTTAAAGCTTGGCATGAAGGTTAGGGTTAGTGTTAGGGTTCAATTAGGATTAGGAATAATTAGTGTTAGGTTTAATGTTTGATTAGGGTACAAGGGTTCAACTAAGGTTAGATTTTAATTAGGGTTAGGGTTAGGGTTCAATTAGTAATATAATTAGAATTACGATTCCCACTAGAATTAGGCTTAGTGTTAGAATTATAATTATGAGTAGAGATAGGATTATGGTTAGGATTACAATTATTATTTAGGTTATAGTTAGGGTTAGGGCCAAATTAGGGTTAGGATTATAAAATAAAGCTTGGGGTTAACATTAGGGTTAGGGTTTTGATTATGGCTTGGGTTCAATTAGGAATGAAATTCAAAAGGTTAGGGTTATAGTTAGGGATCAAGTTCAATTAGGGTTGAATTTGAATAGGGTTAGGGTTCTAAGATAAATCCTATGGTTAGGGTTGGAGTAAGGGTTAGGTTTAGGGTTAGGGATTAATTAGTGTTAGGTTAGGGTATAATTAGGGTTAATATTTAATCAGGGTTAGGGTTTAATTGATGTTCAATTAGGGTTAGGGTTCTAAGATAAATTTTGGGGTTAGAGTTAGGGTTGGGGTTAGACTTCAACTAAATTAGTGTTAGGATTAAAATAAATACAAGGGTTAATATTTAATTAGGATGTAATTAGGGTTATGGTTAGGGTTGAAATTCAATTAGGGTTAGGGTTTAACTGGGGTTAGGATTATTATTCGATTATATTAAGGGTTCAAGTTTGATTAGAGTTGGGGTTTAATTATGGTTAGGATTAGCGTTTTATTAGGTTTGGGGTTGGAATTAAAGCCTAAGGTTCCCTAACCATAATTCTAAAAATAACCCTAACCCTATCCCTAAACCTAATCTTACTACTAAGTCTACCCAACCCTAATCCTAATTTTATCTCTAATCCTAACCCTAACCCTAATATTACTACTAATGTTATCCCAACCCTATTCCTATCCCTAATTGTAACCCTAACCCTATTTATAATGTCAACCCTAATCCTAATTCTAAACCTAATTATAACCCTAACCCTAATAATTTTGTCTTCCATGTCGCACTGATTATAAAATAAAGCTTAGGATTAACATTAGGGTCAGGGTTCAATTAGAGTTTTGATTATGGTTTGGGTTCAATTAGGAATTAAATTCAATAGGTTAGGGTTAGGGTTAGGGTTAGGGATTAGGTTCAATTAGGGTTGAATTTAAATAGGGTTAGAGTTAGGGTTAGGGTTCTAAGATAAATCCTATGGTTGGGGTTGGATTAATGGTTAGGGTTGGGGATTAATTAGTGTTAGGTTAGGGTGTAATTAGGGTTATGTTAGGGTTTAAATTCAATTAGGGTTGGAGTTTAACTAGGGTTAGGATTATTATTCAAATATAGTAAGGGTTAAAGTTAGGTTAGATTTGGGGTTAAATTAGGGTTAGGGACCTTAGGGTTTTATTAGGTTTGGTGTTGGAATTAAACCCTAAACCTAACCATAACCTTGAATCAAATCTTACTACTAACTCTAACCCAACCCTAATCCTAATTTTATCTCTAATCCTAACCCTAACCCTAATATTACTACTAATACTATCCCAACCCTAGTTCTAATTTTACCTATAACCCTAACCCTATTCCTATCCCTAATTGTAACCCTAACCCTATTTATAATGTCAACCCTAATCCTAATCCTAACCCTAATTGTAACCCCAACCCTAATCTTAATCCTAACCCTAATAATTTTGTCTTCCATGTTGCACTACAATTTCTACTAGCATATATATATATATATATATATATATGTTGTTATTAATATATATAAACACGTCAAGATATATCCTTCTCGAGGCGTCTATTGCACTTTTATGTAAGTAATTGATAAAAAAGTAGACGCCTCGAGATGGATATCTCTTGACATTTTTATATATATTAATAATAATATATATATTCTAGTTATATACCATTTCCATGGACTAACCCCAATGTTTTAAAAATATTATGACATAAAATAATAAGACAAATCATGTACCATTTTCATAGAAAGTGAAATTATCCCTTGAATTTTTTCTTTTTTTCAATTAGAAAGATTTCTCATGCCTTGAAATTAATTTTTCTTTGTGAATTATGTGGAATTAAAAGTTCAATTATCTCCATTCAAACCATTATAATTACAAAAAAAAAGACAAAATGGTAATTAAATTAGTTTCTTACAACCTCTCCCCAATAATAGAGAATGCTAAAACTAGATTCCCTTAAGAAATTACAAGGAACACTTAGTGAAAATTTTACAAAGACAAAGTCTTAATCAACAATTTATCACACACTATAATTTTACATTTTTTCAAAAGGCTTATAAAATATAACTTTTATATTACAAATAAAGTCCTTGCGATTTTGTGATAAAATTTAAAAAAATTGCTTGATATAATGAGAATTCTTTTATTCCCAATCAAAAAATAAGTAAATTGGGGCTTCAATCAATAATTATAGTCATAAATAGAAAAATAGAAAAATAAATTACATCATTATGTAGTGATCCAAAAGAGCTTTTCAATGCCTATAGGAAGTAAAAGTTGAAATTTTTGGGTGAAATTTGTGGTCATTCAAAAAATTCCCTATTTAGGCATTAAAAAAATACACCTAAGCATTATTGGGGCACCTAAGGTTGGTAACACCTACTAGGGAGAGCTACAATGTTGGTGATCAAGTGGGCTAGGAAGTGTGGCCACAATGGTACATATTTTGCTAGTAGATGTTTAAGCTTAGGAGTGGTGAGGCATGTTTGATAGTAGAGTTTCCCACAACCACATACTCCATACTCCTTGTAGATGTCAACATTGTGCAAGTTGATAGCTAAAATCAACCCTACACAAGTGTTGTACCTATAACATTTTAAAAAGAACTTTCCTAATAAAACAAAAAATAATTTAAAAAATCAATCCATACCAAAGCCAATGTAGGGCATATACTAGCATGCAAATTGAGATAACTTGGATGTAGTAGATGATATAATGATTATACAACTATATACAAAAATTACACAATTGGTAATGGAGAATCCCAAAATTTCTCTATATAGTACTATCAACAAACCTTGCTGATTTTACTATTGATTTATAGATTTTTGGGCCTTCTTGATACAATAGTGAGGTCAATTTTATTCCAAAATGCATCATATGTAGGCATTTGAAAAAATCCCCCAAAACAAGAGATATGAATTATAGATTCTATGCTTTTATACCATGTTGGAGTCACTAAGAGACTCACATGATTGCAAGATCCTTGCAAAACCAAATAAGCCTTCTACAAAGAGATTAAGAAAAAATACGTTATAATATCCATATAATCATACATATGTGTGTAAAATGTACAATATGCTCTTTTCATACATAGGACAAGGAAGAAGAAAGAAGGTAGGAATATAAAACTAACTACTTTCATAGTCATTTGATCTAAAAAATTCTTGATTCATTTAGAGAAATTGGCTATAGGAAAGGTTGTAAAAATATCCCAAGTGGTGATGTGGGTACACTTGAGACAAGTGTGAAGACACATGTAGTGCACTCATGCAATAAGAAAAAAAAGGAAAACTAAGTGAGCTTAAGCATTGGTGTGAATAACACAACTAGGTAGATGTGAACTAGTTGGGTAGAAAGGTGATCCCACGATAGTGGTTTCCAATTTTTGTCCAAATTGGACACTACAATTATTATTTTTAACTAAATCTTCATATTCGAGCACCTATAGCGGCTAAACCGTGAGGAATTTGAAGATGATGCAAACTAGAGTCTCATCAAATTTTTTCTGTAGATTCTAAAAATATATTTTCAAAATTTTTGGAATCAGATTGCACTTTGTTTTCCATCTCCCACGAAAACTGGTTTTTTTCAGAAAACAACATTTTTAAAAAGTGACGCTCACCGTATACAACATAATTTTTTTTGTATGAAGGATAAAATTCTATTTTTTTCGAATTTATATTTGTAGCTATGATATCTAGCACTTTCATTTGGTCTCATAGTTTTTAATTGAATATTTTTTCTTTAATGAAGTTTCAAAGTCAAACTAATTGCAATTCAAACATAGGCAGATTGTATACAACATAATTTTTTTTGTATGTATCGATTTTTTTTTTTTTTAATTGGATCAAGGACATCAATACCCAGCACACAAATATTTTTTAAATTTTTATTTTGATCATTTGCTATTTTTCCACATGTGCAAAACAAAGAGCTTGAATTTCGGCGAAAAACCTATGTTTAATAAAACTAAAAAAAAACCATACATAATAAAACCAAAAAATATTAGAATTATATCCATTGGATATATCGTTATAAGGACTACCATCTTCCAGTTGAGTCTGTGAAGTCTCCTCCATTTTCATCCTCAACCTGAGCTTCGAAGGGCGAAAATATGGAGTCTTTTTGTGTTAGAGAGTGGGAAGGTGGGAAAAAGGGGGTTCGAGCGAACCTAATGGGTTTGCCCCTTTCCATAATGGGAAACACGGGTTCCCACATGCAAAGTGGTTCATTCGAACCCTGGTTCGACTGAATCCCTTTTGGGTTCATTCGAACATTGAGTTCGCTCGAACCCCTCAAAACAATTTTTTTTTGCATGGGTGAGGTTTTTGGAAGTTTTCCTTCCTCACTCGAATTGTAAACCACTTTTTGTGGGTTTACCCAAAACCTATTTTCACACTAATAGTTAAAATGTAAGTCAAAGTGAAAATAATTTTTTTTAAAGGTAAAAATTGCATACCCTACACCTTTCCCCTTCATTATGGGGTTACTTTGACCATGTTACCCTTAGCATAGTGACTAGTGTACAACTGGCATGTTTGGTGCAATAATAGGAAAATTCCCTAATCCCTATTTGATTTCATTTTCATAGATCCTAAAGAATTATTTTTGATATTCAACTCATCCATTGATTATCATAGATTAAATATTGAAGCCTAGAACAAACCCAAGTTAGTTTGACTAGTGTATATAAATGAACTAAAACTTGTAAATTTTGGGTCCAAGCAAACTGAACTTGAAATTTGTTAAGTTGTGTGAATGGGACAACTAAGTAGACATGAACATGAAATTTAAGGAGAGACTCTAATTCATTTCAAAACCATTGGAACATCCATTAATAACTCATATCACTACCCTTTTAAAAAGCATTCATAAAGAAGCCAAATTGCATCATCTAATTACATTAGCATCTATAAACATCATTGAATGATTTTCCTACTATCTTCAATTTTTGATATAATACAATTTACTTAACAATAGCCTGGTTTGGTCAAAGGAGAACATTCCTCATCTAGCAAGCTCCTAAATGATGTCTATAGACACATACCCTTTTAGACTACGTGCAAACATTGAAACAAATATTTTTCACAATTTAAAATCAACAAAATTAAAATCTATTCACACAACTTTAAACTCACAAGAAAAATCAAATTTATCACTGCAAAGATCAATTTTGTTGTTTTAAAAATGACTCAAAATATGAAAAATAAATTTAATAATTCATAAATATTTATTGAACATTCTACTGATCTTGATTCAGAGTAATGAATCAACTTCCAAAATTTATAATAACACAATTACATTAAATTTCCATTTTGTTTTTATTAAATTCCATAAATTCAGTTTAATATAGTAATCAATCATAACTCAAGTTTTTAATGCTTGTCTTGCATTACTTATCTGTTTACCTCATTTCCTTTTCACACACTAAACAATAAATTACGTGCATGAAATCCTTAAATCATGTCACGTGTCTCAATCTAACAAGAATGAGATCACAATTCCTTCCTTTGGTGACCTTCTCTTGACAGAGATTGACTAATCTCCGACTTGTTTGGACTTTAGCCGGCAATCGGCCTGTGACCCTTCGCTCAGTCTTCATGATTCGGCTTATGCCATTCCTCACTTCCGACAAACAAAACTAGCTTCTACAACAAAATCCAAGAAATCTCAGAGCTTTAAATTCCATTGTCCTCCATCAAATGGACTGAAACGTTGTTAGCCATGAATGCCCATAGAAATCAGTTATGGCCTAAGGTGGCTTCACTCCACAGACTGAGCAAAGGAGATGAGATCTCGGAAAAAAGACCTTCTTCTATCGTGATTTTGGTCAATGTTTCTGTCCGAACAGAAACTCGAAAAGACTCTGCTACAACAGAGCAGCGCAGATCGATGAAGCCTGTGCGCCAAAAGGTTATCCGCGAGGACTTTCCCAAGGCTAGGTCGCAGGCTCGAAACCCGAGGCGCCCGCCTTTGGTCGAGGACGTTAAAATAACGGCCCGGGATTTACAGGAGCTTGGTACCTGTCAGTCCTGTGAGATGAATGAAGGTCCCCTGTTTTCCACACCCAGCAGGCGACCTCTGTCATCAGAGTCGGCCCTCAAGAGCCAAAGTATGACATCAAGTAACAGTAATGATTGTTACATGTAGTCACAGAAGATGAAGAAGAGAGATAAAGATACCAAGAAGATGACCAAAAGCTTGGCTGACAGGCTTATGCTGCATAATAAGCTGTATGCTTCTGATAACGGGTGTTCCATCAGCGCCATGTTCTTTCGGTTCAGGAGTCGTTAATTACACGGTTTTGTAAGATAAGACCAAATTTGGACATGGACACGGGAAATGTTCTGCTAGGCATGCACTTCAGCATTTTAAACAGCCCAATGTCGCTGAATTATCTCAGAAGAGAAGACTTCTCCATTTTGTTATACATTGAATTTGGTCTTATTAGTTCCTGCCTTCGGCACGGTCTCTAATGTTATATCTCCACAGCTTTTGTTTGTTTGTTTGCCTTAAAAATCGATGTTCCACGGGGATGCGTCCCCCCAACCAAACAAACCCGCGTTTCTTAAACGGGGACGGTACTCGGGTACGTCCCCTCATCACGTCACCACCAACGCCGCCATTCCACTATCAGTGTTGTTTTCAAGGCGCCACTTAGATTTCGAGGATGTTGGGATGTCCTCGAGACATCTAGGAGACTCCTAGTTGTCTCCAAGATGTATAATTCTTATACTTATACATCTTTTTATAACTATTTTTCAAGTATTATATGTATTTCGGCACCCTGCCACCCCCGTCGTTCCCAAACTTAGACCCCCTGTCCTCGCGTCCTCGGAACAAGTCCCCCACCCTCCCCCCTCCACATCCTCGAAACCTCATGGAACACTAGAAATTGTGTAAATCTAAAACCTGGAAATTAATATTCTACCCATCTATTTTTTAACTAAGTAATTCACTAATTTGTTAAGAACTAGTATAGATATATCTAAAACAAATAATAATAACAATTTGAAATCATTTTGTTTATTTACAAGTTATTTTATTTTACTATGAAAATATTTTGTTTAAGATTTGTGGATACACAAATTTTATGTACTTATTTTGAAAATAGTATGTTCATTATTAAATATTAATATTTAGACATGTGGATGTCAAATTTAAAATAAAAGATAAGAGATTTTGTTAACATACTCACGCCATTACATTTCACCCCTTTTTGTCATTGTAGAATGCCTTGAGCATTAATTATAGGAAAACAAAATAATTAAAAAGATTCTATTAAAAAAAAAAGTTTCTTAATATTTGTTTGTTGTATTGGAATTATTTGTGTAATTTGTTATTGCAAGTTGATGTGTTTTGTATTTAGCATTCATTACATTACAGAGATGATGTCATTACATGTAGACATAAAATTGTGCAAACCTCTTTTTTAAATTTGTTACATTTTTTCTCCTTAGTTTGTTACTTGCTCTTCCCTCTCTTGTTTTCATTTTATATTATTTTTATTTATATCTAAGGAGGGTTCTTTATTTTGCATTCTAAAGAAGTCATTAGGCTTAAGAGATTGTATTTTGATGTTGGGATTGATGTAGGATTGATCACTATTTATTATGATAGTTAGGTTGCATATGTTTGGCAAATACTTTTTCCTTTCATGTGAGGACAAAGCACATTAATGTCAAGAACCATTTTTTTAACATGGTAGAATATGGGAGGGTAAAATTAGAGAAAGTTGACACTTTGGTAAATGTTACATTTTTTTGACAAATCTTGTAAGTATAGAGAAGATCAGATGGTGTTTAGAGTCTATGAACCTCATGTACCCTAACAATTGATTTCTTGATTTTATATTGGCTCTTGAAAGGTTTCTGACAAGTGAGAGAATGTTGTGGTTAGGGTGTCTCAACCTTTAAAATTTCAAACAATGGTTTATTTATTTATCCATTATGTTATGTCACTTTGTGGGAGTTGACATGGTTAGGTGTCATCACACATGTGAGGTGACTAGGATGATATGTCTCCTCTTTTTGAGGGGATAGGAATCCCACTTTGTGGGCCCCTTTATGAAGAATAATTTGTTACATGTTCCATGGATTGTAAGAGTCTATGATAGATCTATGAATGATTTTGACATATGATAGATTATTGATAGTTTTAATAGTCAAAAATAGAAAAATAAATGAAAAGTGGGACACACTCATGGAGGTGCCTATGCATGCAAGGGTGTTTTATGCATGCATGCACATTGCATGGAAAGAAGTTTATTTGCATGCATGCATGTGTTAGGATTATATCATGTGGCATTATTGGGATTCCATTTTAGAAGCATCTCTTTTGCATTGTAGAATCTATAAATTAAAGGCTTGTGGAGTGATTTGTAAAATATTGTTTTGTAGGTACCATTATGCTATTGGAATTGATCCAAAAAATCTTGTTGTGGTGAAATCCTATAAGAGCTTGGCTCTTAAAGTGTATTGTAGCCTTCATTTTTTATAGATTAATATATTGGGTTGTGCTTTGGAGATTGATATTTTTCTATCGTAAAGGTTTTCTCCATGTAAATCTGTGTTATGCTTTATTTCTCATTTCTTCATGTTTTATATGTATGTATCTTCTCATTATAATTATTAAGGTTTTGTAAGAAAAATTTCCCCCCTTATATTGTAGAAATAATTTCCACATATTTTTCTTCCTTTCAGTTCCAATACTCCATAAAAGCTAAGAATTAGCATAACTATATGATACCCCTTATAATATTTGACAAGGGAGAGGAAGGGTAGATTGATCTCAAATTTTGTGTTATCAATGTAGTGCATCAACATGAAGAAGTAATATTAGATCCAATATGATGTATATATAACTTTAAATGACATGTAAATAATAAGGAACATACGCATGAAGGTGAAAATTTTATGATAAAAAATAATAAGGCACACTCACAACAAACTCCTTGTAACACTTTGTAAAAAAGTGTGAGTATAGGAACATCACATTATAATCCAAAAATTCCTCCAGAATAAAATATAATGGTGGAAATTTATTTTGGTGTGTTTACAAAAATGCATAAAAAATAAATTATTCAATGTTCAAAAAGTATTATGGCATGAAAAATTAAGAAATATTGAATATACCATTTTTGAACATATAAAGTGTAATTATCTCTTGTTTTTTTTCTTTTCATGGAGGGAGACTCAATAGATTTGGAAGAGGGGATGGATTACTTATTTTATTTTACCTTCAATTGGGAGGAATTATCATTCCTTGAAGTTGATTCTATTTTGTGAATTGTGTGGAATTAAAAGTTTTATTATCTTTATTCAAACCATTGTGACTACAAAAAAAAGATGAAAGGGCAATTGAATTAGTGTCTTACAACCCCCCATAATAGATAATGCTATAATAAAATTCCCCAAAAAAATTACAAGGTGCACTTAGTGGAAATTTTACAAAGACGAAGTCTTAATCAATAATTTAGAACACAATAATTTTTACAAATTTTTAAAAGGCTTGGAAAACATGATTTTGATATTAACAATAAAATCCTTGTGATTTTCTAATAATGTTTTTTTTGATATTGTAGGAAAATTTTATTCCTTGTAAAAAAAGAAGCAAATTGGAGCATTAATAAATAATTATAGTCATAAATAGAAAAATTAGAAAAAAAAAAAATACACCACTATGTAGTGATCAAAAGTAGCTTTTTAGTGAAATTTATGGCCATTCAAAAAATAACTATTTAGGCATTCAAAAAATGTACACATTCAAGCATTATTGGAGTACCTAAGGGGTGGAAACACCTAGTTGGGGAGAGATACAATTGTGGTGGCAAGTGGCTAGGTAGTGTGGCCACAATGGTACATTTATTGCTAGTAGATGTTTAAGCCCCTTGAACCATAAAGAAAATAGGAGTTTGTTGAGATACCCCTATTTGTCCTTAGGTCATTCAATAATGTCCTAAGATCCCAAATTGGATTGACTATCAACCAAAAGGTGATTCAATTCACAGAAAGGAAGACCTAGGAGGGGTTCTTTTAGGCTTTGAAGGGTTCACCACCAAGCAAAAGCTTGGAAAAGACAACTTAACATTCAACTCAAAAAACCTAGTAATGCAAGTCAAATCATGAATGCAAATGATGAAATTAAGCAACAAAAAGTTAGGGTATGTGTACCTAGGAAGTCTGGAGATGTAATAAGGATTCCGAAAAATGAAAAGAAGCTATCAAAATATGCTAGGGAGGATTAAGATGCCCTTACTATTGTCTTAGTCCCACTGCTATTTTCGAGGAAGATGTAGAATATTAAGATGTCAGAACCAGATCTGAAGGAATCTTTGAAAAATACCCTTGGGAGGAGGATGATCCCACAATACTGGTTTACAAGTTTTGGGCAAACTGGACACTGAACTGATTTTTCTAACTAAATCTTCAGTTTCGGGCTCCTATAGTGACTAAACTGTGAGGAATTTGAAGATGATGCAAACTAGTGATTTGTGAAGTTTTTTCTACAGATTCTAAATATATTTTTTCAAATTTTTTGGAATCATATTGTGCTTTTTTTCATCTCCTTCGAAAACTAGTTTTTATCAGTAAAAAACATTTTTAAAGAGTGATGCTCACCATATACAACATAAAGTTTTTTGTATGAAGGATAAATTCTATTTTTTCTAATTTAGATTTATAACTATGATATCTAACTAGTTCATTTGGTTTCATAGTGTTTTATTAAATAATTTTTCCTTAATCAAGTTTCAAAGTTAAACCAACTACAATTTAGACATAGGTGAATTGTATACAACATAACTTTTTTTTGCATGTATCAAAATTCATTTTTTTTAATGGATCAAGACATCAATATCCAACCTAAACATATTTTTCAAGATTTTATTTTTATAATCTACTATTTTTCCACATGTGTAGAACATAGAGGTTGATTTTTAGTGAAAAACCTACATTCAGAAGAAATAAAAAATAAATATAATAACCAAATTTAATTTAATTAAAATTATAATTTTCTGGAAGCTTATAATAAGGACTACCTAATTACAAAAATAAATTTTAAATGAATTCATTTTATCCCCTAAAAGGTAAATCAAAAGTGGTTTTTTATCAACATTTTGATAGGTGTAAAGGAGACTTCGTTATAGGTATGGTTTAAAACTAGTGAGGGTTCTATCCAAGGGGGCTTGGTCTAATGTGGTTTGATCAAAATATCTTCAATTGGAATCCTTTAAATGAAACTTTTCAAGGCTTAAATCATTATATTTTCTAAAAATGTGTGATTTCAACAAAAATTAGGATCTCCCAGAAAGTGTAAACCATTATTGTGGCAGCACCCAGAACTAAGATGCCCTAGGTGGTGACTTAGTCCCATATTTTTTTTTTGAAATCTCTGAATGTGATCATGAGGTCCAAGGTCTACATTTCCTTCTTCTCAAATATAAGGTCTTGGAACTTCTAGATCTGGCCTGTAGTTGAGTTTCTGTGGAGATGACAACTTTGCAATGCAACTTTTCAACTTTGTAACTTTTCACTTCAAATGATCTTCAAGTCTTCAACCTCAATCTACAAACACAAACATGCAGGAGAGGATTTAAAGCTTGTTGATTGTTAGTAAATATGGGTTTACCTTGCTCAAACCTCTTGTTGGTAATTAAACCTTAAAATGAAATGAAATAAAAAAGGGAAATGATGAATGCACAAAATGCTATGTTACAACTCACCAAACCCTTGTAAAATTTGCAAACTTGTGTGAGATGGCTAGCTTGGATGTAGATCTTGAACCGAATGAATGCTTGATAGATCCTGACTTGAATTTCTTGCTTGAATAAAAAACCTACATCACAAATGTTAGCTCAAAAATACACATGATGCAAGAATATCCTTGACATTATGCTTCAATCTTGATGATGGCTCCAAATGCTTTATGAATTTCTCTTGAATGCTCTTGTGAACTCAATTATTCTATTAGGAATGATCTAAAAAAATTCTTAGGTGATCACATGAATGCTTAGGTGAAAATGAGTGAAAGAACCTTATATTTATAATTATTCGTGCTTAATATCTTGAAATTACACCACAACAAGCCAACATATGAAATCATTAATTAAAGGAGGCTAGATCCCACCAAGATTTGAAATTAAATCCTGAAAATAACTTAAGGTGGACTAAGATGCCCCAAGTGGCGTCTTAGTCCCAAGTCATGAAACGTGGGGTGCATACTCCAAAAAGAGGCCCATTTAAGGTCCATTTGAAATCAAGGTTCCAAGACCTTTGGGGGACTAAGATGCCCTAGGTGGCATCTTAGTCCTAACCCAAAAATCAGGGACACACATCCAAAATCATTAAATTATCATTTATCCTTTGATGTTTGTCAGGATTAGCCATGAAAGGATGTAGTTCATTAGGCTTATGGATGACAAATAGGACCAATTAAGAAATAAATAGGGATAAATAAATCAAGATAGACCCAAAAAAGTGTGAAAATGCAAGGGTATGCATTTTACTACACTACATTTAGCCCCCACTTTAGTGAGAGGATGAACTTGCTTCAAACTCACATTAAAGTAGCCAAACACGTAATCAAGAGGGGTTCAAATGTACGAATGCTAGTAAGATAGGATGACAACAACCAAGAGGGTGGAAAAACCCCATGGTCAAGATCTTATGAAAAACCAACATAGGCACAATGGAACATGCTTGTGGATGATATATGAGGCCATAACCAGATCACAAATATACACCATCAAAGATAGAAAAAGGAAAATGAAAAATGCAATAGATCAAGCTTTGACTGGTTGTCCAATTTGCTGTGGGTTGGGTTTAGGCTATTTGTCCAAAAAGGTTTACAAGTAGAAAACGTTGTCCACTATGAAAAAAAAGGCACATGCTCACAAGGGCTAATGAAGCTAGTTGTTCACTAGGTGAGCCCCAAGAGGTCTATATAAAAGTCATACCCCCATGACTATGATAAGGACAAAAGTGCATGCTCACAAGGGCTACTAAAGCTAGTTGTTCTCTAGGTGAGCCCCAGGGGACCATATCAAAGCCATACCTCCATGACTTTAATAAGGTACAAAAATGCATGCTCACAAGGGCTAGTGAAGCTAGTTGTTCACTAGGTGAGCCCCAAGGGGCCATATCAAAACCATACCTCCATGAATTTAATAAGGTACAAAAATGCTATGTGATAAGAAAGATGAATATTCTAAGGGATTTTTCTTAGTTCGTGTGAGGTCTTAATCTTAGGGGACATTGTTCCTAATGTCTCCAAGAGAGGACCAATCAAAGGATAAAAGATTCACAACTTAGGGAATGCAGTGTGTTGCATCACCACTAAGAGGAATGTAATATGCTAAGATAGATCAAGCTCTTGAAGGACATTACTCCCAATGTCACCACAAAGAGAAAACCACATCAAGGAATATGGGAATAAAAATGCAAAAATAATGCCAAAGTAATACCAATGTATGCCCCCACTTTAAATAAATGGCTAAACACCATGCTTTGAGCAATTACTTTAAAGTAGAAAAATATGCATAATAAAGCGGGAAAAGAAAGTTGCTCCCTAGAAACACATAAGGGATCTATGGATTCGAGGTCAGTATCTGTCTTTTCTACAATGATATTAGAGAGATCGAAACTGTAATCATTCCCCAAATATACATAGAACTTGAAGAATGACACAAAGAGAGCGAAAACAAAGAAAAGCCTTTTGGGTCAACATGGAAGAGACATAGGGTGTCTCGACATCTTGCATCATCCCCAAATAGGAAAACACAAGACAAAAATGGAAATGAAAGGAAAAGATAATGAAAAATATTTTGGGTCAACATGGAAGAGACATAGGGTGTCTCGACACCTTGCATCATCCCCAAAAGGAAAACATAAGAAAAAAATGCAATGAAAGGTACAAAAACCAATGAAAAGGCAAGAGCTTATGCCATATAAAAGAATGAAGGTACAAATAGAGGAATGAACAAAGAGAGAGGAAACATCAAATAGAACATCATGGGGATCACATTACACACATGTAATCAAAGAAAAGAAAATAAAAAAGGAAAGAAAAAATACTAGTAAAGCACATGCGAGTCAACCATCCAACAGGTCATCCACATCCCAGTCTTGTTCAGTATATGAAGAATGAAGATCACTAGCGAGAGGGATAGCATCAAGTGTTGTACTAGGAGAATCACCAAGTTCAACACGTGGTAATTCACTTGGTTTAGGAGGATCATCATGGTTGTTATTGTCTAATCTCATAGAAGAGGAAAATAGAAAATTCAACTCATTATGCACTTTCTCATCAATTTTAGCTATTTTTTCATCGCCATCCAAGTTAACCATAATAGGAGGATGAATGATAATATCCATAAAAGGTGTTGGTCCTTGTTGTATTGGAGACATATGATCTATTAGTTCTGGTAATGGAGGAGGCTCATCATTTATTGCTTCTTTTAAGTTTGGATTTTTATTTTCTATATTGTTATTTCCATTCATCTTTCAAGCAATAGCACGACATCTACACCTACACTCTCTAGCATTTTGGTTCCTTTTATCATGGTTTTAAAGTTGTTTTTATGTAGGAGGGGGTTTATCAACCATAGGTCCCTTTTATTCTTGTGAGTGAAGAACAAAAGAAACCACGAAAGGTTGTTCAACCCCCTTCTCTTTGACTTTATAAATTTTCTTAGGAGGTGGATTAGGACTTGTTTGGTTTTCTCTTGGTATTTTATAGGAAATAGGCAAGGGATTTTTGATGGATGGATCTTGGTTAGTTGGAAGGTTTTTAAGCTCAATATCATTTTCTGCAAGGGGTGGAGGTTCAATCATGGGTGGAGGAAAATTCTTGAGAGATAACTTGGCTATGCATTTTTCTTTGAAATTTTGGTAGGACAGGAAAAGGAAGTCCTCACAGGGTCTTATAGGCTCCATGAGCTGAGGCCAAAAATATTCTAAGGAAAAAATTCCATGGGAAGATGGAGGTCTAAAGCCACTATGGTTCATGGTGAATATTTCATTGTCGATTGGAAACTTTAAGCACTTATGGACAATGGATGGGACCACATTCATGGAGTGAAGCCATTTGTAGCCTAACTTCACATGAAATTGATCTAAATTAGAGATTATAGAGAATGATACATTTTATTTCTTCGGTCCTACTTGTAAAGGGAGTGTGATCGAGCCCATCATGTGTTTTAATCCATGCTTTTGGTTTATCATATCTATCTTGAGTAAGTTCATTGATATATAAGAGTTCCTCTATGATCAAATTCTCTCCGCAAACGGGATCAATTAAAATACTAGGAGTGGGCTTATCATTGATTCTATCGGATATGTAAAGAGGACCATCAAGTGCATTTTTGATTGTTTCTTCTAAAGAGAAAGTAATGTCAATAAGAATTTTGGTTTGTTGTTTTTGAGGCTCAACGCCAATCACTCCTATCATTATACTAATAGGATTTTGGTCATTAGTATCCATAGGATGTTGTTCATTATTGCTCATGTTATCATCATCCATGTTAACGCTCATCACATCAAGCATAGTTTCACTAGCCTTAACAAATGAAATATTATGGTTGGGCATGGGATTGGTAAATATTTTCAAGTTTTGGTTAGGAGGAGCTACAAATTTATTACCTTTGTCATTCACACCTCCAATTTGGATTTGATTAGAATCAATGAGGTCTTGTACCACATGTTTAAGATGCTTGCAATGTTTTGTATCATGTCCTTTTTGTCGGTGATAAGTACAATATGCATTGTGTCTAGAGCTCAAAGGTAACAACTTTCTAGGGTCAAGAGGTCTAATGGGAGGTAAGGTAATCATGTTTTTTTATTTAATAGCTGAGTTAAGATGTTTTAAAGTGTGTCAGGTAAGGGAGTAAATTGTCTTTGTAGATCCCCAAAGATATAAGGATTACTCTTATTTATAGCAGCCACTTGGGTATCAACTTGTTGGGTAGGTTGGGAGGTAGAATTGAGTTGGAGGAAACTTTTATTTTTTCTTTTGAAAGGCTGATAGGTGTTTTGGTTGGAAGCTTTGGACTTTTCAGGACGGGTAGAGGTGGTTTTTATTTCACAAGTACCTATGAAATTCAGATAATCTTGAAGGGCAATGCATGAAGGAAGGGAATTTCATCATGGTGAGATTGTCTCATATCTTACTTTGTAAATTATCTATAAACATATTTTTAAGGTGAGAATCAAAAATATTCACACTAATTTGGCAATAAAGCGATTGGTAACATGAAATAGTCAGTGAATTTTTCACCCTCATTTTTAGATTACATCTCATCAAATCAGATAATGCCATTTCAGGAACCATATGCACTTGGAAATTGTTAATAAAGGCTTCAAAAAGTTCATTAAATGAACAAATTGAGTTATTCAGTAATGCAAAAAACCAATCCAAAGTAGTGTCTTTCAAGGATCGGGGAAAAATCTTAGCCAAAAGTTTGTCCTCAAGGATAAATTCACTATACAAATAAGTAAAGGCATTAACATGATTAGTAGGATCTCCCTTTCCTCCATATTTCTCAAATCTAGGTATCTCTATACCTTGTGGCATTGGAGTTCTCAATATCTCCAAAGATAGTGGGTTTATTTTGACATAGTATGAAGGTGGACCATTTTGATTTTGATTTATCGTGGAGACTTGATGTTGAAGGGATGAAAATATTTGTAAAAGGTGGTTAATGATAGGGTAATATGTGTGTTTTGAGATGGAGGTGAATATGGTGGTGGTGTGTATGTGTTGGAAGGAAAATTAAATGGATAGCTTGTGGGAGGAGATATAAGATTAGATGCCACATGTGTATAAGGATCACTAGTGGAAATGTTTGAAGTACGAAGGACATTTATAGTTGGTTGTATCATTGTGGTTACTTGAGGATTTGTATAGGTGGGAATGGATGTTATAGTTGAAGGGGTAGGAATTTGAATTCCTCCTTGTTTTTGTGTATTGTTTGAAGTTTGAGCATGATTGGTAGTGGAAGGAAGATGTTATCCAAAGATGTGAGATATGTTACGTGCAACTTCTAGTCCTTCATCACTTTCCATCATGCAATGAATACTATCTATGGTAGGTATAATAGTGTTCAAAATGTTTTCAATACTCACACTATCTTGTAAATGGGCTAAGTCTTCATGCATTTGCATTATGTTTTCTTGAGGGATATGATCAACCATAGTTTGAATACTTGGAATAGTACTTGTAAGTAAGGCAGGCATAGTAAAAGAGGTATCAAAGGTATGGTCCATACCTAGTGAACTAGTACCAACACTAGGAGTAAGAGAGCTTGATAACCCAAGATCCACAATGAGTGTTTTATTGTGGGATACCATGAGTCTCACACTTTGTCTAGCCAAAGTATTAATAGTAGGAAACCGAGTAGTATAACTCATGCAAGGGATAAACCAAAGAAATTGCAATGAACACAATATCCTATGCTTGCAATTAAACTTGAAATGAAATAAATTTAAGTAAGAACAATTTTGCAAACTGTAACAAAAAATTAAAGAAGCCAACAAAAGCAAATAAAAGCACTTTTAATTATTGAAAACTGCAAAGTCAAAGTCAATAGGGACTAAGATGCTAGCAAGGGTGTCTTGGTCTTATTGGTGAGATTTTGAAGTTCCATAAAGTGAAAAAAAAAGAAAACAACACAGATAGGGTTTTGAGCTAGAAACCCATAGAGGGACTAAGACACCAGGAAGGGCGTTTTAGTCCTAGTAAGGGTTTTTCTTCAGAAAAATAGAAATTTTTGAGTTGATTACAGTGTTCCCAGTTTGCCTACCTAGGGACCTAATGTTTGGAAATAAAAAATTGTGTAAATTAATGCAAGAAAAAGTGACTAATGACAAGCAATTGGATGCAAAGTTGACAACAATTTTTTCAATTTTGAATGCAGTAACAATGTTGCTAAATGCAATTAGGATGATTAACAATGCACTTTTCAGTTTTTCAATGAGATGAGATGATGTAAGAAAGAAAAAATGCAACCTATATGCACTTTCACTAATGCAAGATGCAATGCAAGGATGAATGCAACCTAGATGTAGGACTTTAATGAACTCCAAATCAGAAAATGAATTTTCTAAAAGGTCAAGCTCACCAAAATGAATCATAAAGAAAATAGGGGTTCGTTGAGATGCCCCTATTTGTCCTTAGGTCATTCAATAATGTCCTAGTATCCCAAATTGGATTGACTATCAACCCAAAAGTGAGTCAATTTGCAACAAGGAAGACCTAGGAGGGGTTCTTTTAGGCTTTAAAGGGTTCACCACCAAGCAAAAGCTTGGAAAAGACAACTTAGCATTCAACTCACAAAACCTAGTAATGCAAGTCAAATCATGAATGCAAATGATGAAATTAAGCAACAACAAGTTAGGGTATGTGTACCTAGGAAGTCTGGAGGTGTAATAAGGATTCCAGAAATGCAAATAAGCTGCCAAAATATGCTAGGGATGACTAAGAATCCCTTACTATTGTCTTAGTCTCGTTGTTATTTTTTGGGGTAGATGCAGAATCTTTGGATGCATAAATTGGATTTGAAGGAATCTTTGAAAAATACCCTCAGGAGGACTAATATGCCCTAGGTGGTGACTTAATCCTGTCTAAAATTTTTGAAATCTTTGAATGTGATCTTGAGGTCCAAGGTGTACATTCCTTCTCAGATCTCAAGTCCTGAAACTTCCAGATTTGGCCTGTAAGTGAGTTTTCATGGAGATGACAACTTTGTAATGCGATTTTGCAACTTTACAACTTTTCACTTCAAATGATCTTCAAGTATTCAACCTAAATCTGCAAACACAAACATGCAGAAGAGGAAAAAATTGTTGATTATTAGTAAATGAAGGTTTGCCTTGGTCAAACCCCTTGTTGGTAATTAAACCTTGAAATGAAATGAAATAAAAGAGGGAATTGATGAATGAAAAAATGCTATGTTGCAACTCACCAAACCCTTGTTGTAAAATCTATAAACATGTGTGAGATGGCTAGCTTGGATGTAGATCTTGAACCCAATGAATGCTTAATAGATCTTGACTTGAATTGCTTGCTTGAATCAAAACCCAACATCACAAATGTTAGCTCAAAAGCACACATGATGCTTGAATCTTGATGATGGATCCAAATGCTTGATGAATTTCTCTTGAATTATCTTGTGAACTCAATGATTCTATTAGGAATTCTCTCACAAAATTCTTACATGATCTCATGAATGCTTAGGTGAAAATGAGTGAAAGAACCTTGTATTTATAATTATCCATGCTTAATATCCTTAAATTACACCACAACAAGCTAACATATAAAATCATTTATTAAAGGAGGCTAAATCCCACCAAGATTTGAAATTAAATCCTGAAAATAACTTAAGGGGGACTAAGACGCTCCAGGTGGCGTCTTAGTCCCAAGTCTTGAAACTTGGGGCACAAAATCTGAAAAGGGTCCCATTTAAGGTCCATTTGAAATCAAGATCCCAAGACCTTTGGGGGACAAAGATTCCCTAGGTGGCATCTTAGTCCCAACCCAAAAATTAGGGATACATAGCCAAAATCATTAAATTATCATTTATCCTTTGATGTTTATCGGGATTAGCCATAAAAATATGTAGTTCATTAGGCTTTTGGATGCAAAATAGGACCGATTAAGACATAAATAGGGATAAAAAATGCAAGGTGGGTCCAAACAAGTTTGAAAATGCAAGAGTATGCATTTTCCTACACTAGATCCGTATAGCGGAAGGGATCTATGACAAACATTGCTTAAGTGATTATGAACAAAGGAATAAAGACATCAACAATGAAGTAGCAGGAACATTAATCAGAAGGAATTCAAAACATAGAATCAAGAGAGAGACAAGAAGACACCAATTTGATTACGGAGTTCGCCACAACGTGACTACGTCTCCGGGTCGAGCTCAATCGAGTGACCAATGTATTGAAATGTTCTGAAACGCAGTACAATCTCCACGAGCCTCTTGTAACACTGCTTTACAATATCTTGTAGCCTTTCCACAAAGTCATATAAAAAGTCTCTCACTCACACCCCTCTCAAAAGCTCTCAAGGCTAGGGATGACTAACAAAGAGGAAGAAAACTAACTTTGCCTAATAGGATCTACTACAAGACTTAGAACAACAATACATCACAACTCAAATATTCTCCTAATTCCCTCTAAAAATTCTCTCACAAAAGCCTCTCAAAGACTAAGAGAAAGGAATACAATGGAGAATGATCAACTAATGGATCAACTTAGGAAGTGATGATCAACTAATGGATCATCCACTAATGGCTGATGAAAAACACTCCAAGACTCCTCCCTTTTATACTTGAAGTTTACCCGATATGGGGAATAACCATAAAGTTATAAAATCCTCCATATTTACATATAAATCAAAATAAACAACCCCTTAATCTTTCAAATTAATTTAGAGCCCTTCGTTCAATTTATTTTGGGCTTTTAGTTTGAGGGGTTTGTTTTGATTTAAAACCAATAACCATTAGTTGGTTATTTTGCTTTAGGCATTCGGGCCTAACAACTAACAAAACAAAACCGAGCCCCTCAAACATATGAAAGAGTTTCGTGGCTCAACGGTGACAACCTTTTGGGAGCCCGGTGGTTCCGGGTTCAACTCCCGCCGTCGGTTCTTTTAAAATCGGTTTATAACAAAAAAACCGCCCGCAATTCACGGTTATGTGGCCACGGCTTGTTGCAACGGTCCGGCGAAATACTCGGGCATGGTTGGTGGAGAGTTCGAATCCTCCACCCAACATACCCCTTTTTTTTTAACAAACAAATAAATGAGGAGAGAAGGGAGGCCAGCCAATAATTGGCCAGGAGAACCCAGTCGGCATCCACGTTGTCATGCCAGCTCACTGCCACGTGTCAATCATCAATTCGCCGGAAGAACACAGTCAACAGCCACATCACCCACAGACTCAGCTGCCCAGTCAGCATCCATGTCAACTGCCACGTCATAAGAAGGACACGTGTCATCGCCTAATTTGCTGACTTTGATGATGTCATCAGTCAGGTCACCACACCACGTTGGATGTACGGACTGTACGAAATGCCACGTGTCAAGACCCCATTGGTCCACGTCATCATCCGTATGATGACCCTGCTGCCAAGTCAGCAGGATGACGTCATGCTGACGTCAGCAACCATACCACTTGTACCTCAGTCAACCGAAAACTTTGACTGGCTCTAACTCCCACGTACATGCTCCGTTTTCGATGAAACGAACGCCGTTGGAATCGTGACGATGAGACCTTCGTGATGATGTCAACTTTGACCAATTTGGTGATGATGAATTTTCCACCTTTTTTCTCGTCCCTGATAGCTGAGTTGACCAACCTTTGACCTTTGAGTAACTTGAGCAAACGGACTCCTTTTTCGCTGTTCAAGTTGTGGGATTCAGAATTTTTGATGGCGCTGCTTTTGAGAGAAATGGAACACTTCAATTTTAGGTCCAAGATCCACTGGATCAACACCCCCAAAGTGGTGATGCATGTTTGAGTGATGAGTCCTCAACAACCACCGCAGTAGTGTAGGAAAATGAATCCCTTTAAATTTTAACACTTGTTTAGGTCTACCTTTGAATTTGAGCCATTTATGGGTATGTGCGGGATCATCATGGAAAAGCGGGGCCTTAAGTGGCAATAGAAAGACAAAAAATCGAGTTAGACAACTTGGCGTAAAAATTTGAATAAGTTATCTATATTATTTCAAAAAAAAGTAAAAATAGAATCTGTAGAAAATTGAATGTAGTTTCTAAACTACTAGGCCTTTTTTTTTTTAAAGATTCTATTTGGTGAAAATTTGAAATTTTAATGCAGTAGTATTTAAAATTCAGGGTAAAAATAAGAAGTAGGTGTCTGTTTGATCACCCTAACCACAATAAAATGATAATATTTTTTATATGATTTTAGATATAAGTAGAGGAATCATGTCCCGATGTGATGCATATTTTGTTATAATTTTTTTCTAAGTAAATAATTAATTATGAATTTTTTATTACAACTTTAAGAAAATATAAAAGCTCGTTTGTATAACCACCTTAACATAGAAACATCATGAATTTTTTTTTTTATAATCCTATAGCATGCAAAGCATAGAATGTGACACATGTTTTGGATTCAAAAAATGTGATACCCTTTGAAAGTTATAGATTTTTTTTAATTAGCCTATCATTCAAGACTTAATTCGTAATTCTAATAGAAAATGAATAATAACTATTAATTAAATTCAAAGTAAAGCATAATTTATATTGGTGGAAAGCTGAGAATCTCCTCTAAAAACCCTTTTCATTTCATCAATTTTGGGTAAAAACAAAGTTGTCAGCCACATGGGCCATCATATGGCTTACATATTGCCATTTTTTGGCCCATCATGATCCTGCACATACCCTTATGCCTTAATTGGTCCTATTTTGCATCCAAAAGCCAGAATTAAATGCATTTTCTAAGGATAATCCTGAAATTTAACAAATGGAAAATCATAATTTAATATTTTTGGTTATGTGTTCTAGATCTAGGGATCTGGGACTCATATGCCCATTTGGGCATATGGGTACCACCTAAGTCTCGGGGCTTGATTTTAAATATTACATTGAACATAAAACTCCTTGAAGTATGTGTCCCAAGTTTAAGCCTCTAGAACTCATACACCCAACCTGCGTATGAGTTCCACTTTAACCTAGAACCTATTTTAAATCAATTTCTTGGCGGGATTTTACTATCCTTAGATTCAAATTTTGAATGTCGGCTTGTAGTGTTGTAATTTTGAGGAATTAGGCATAAACAAGTATAAATACAAGGTCATTTCATTAAGTTTCTCCTATCCAACAATCTAGCAATTTCAAGTATCGAAGTATCTTAGCAATTTTATGAGATCAAGAGTATTCAAGAGCAAATCATCAAGAATTTGTAGATACATTCAAGATTAAAGCATCATTTCAAAGTCTACATGCATCATGTGTGTTTGTGAGCTAACATTTGTGATGTAGGTTTCATGATTCAAGCAAGCATTCAAGAAAAAAATTCAAGCATTCAATCAAGAGTCAAGATCCACATTCATGCTAGCCATTTCACACAATTTTTCCACCTTCATTTCAAGGGTTTGGTTAGTTGCAACATTGCATTTGTTCATTCATAATCCCTTCATGATTTTATATTTCATTTCAAAGTTTAATTACCAAAATGAGGTTTGACCAAGGCAAACCCCCATTCCCTAACAAAACAACATTTTTCTCTCTTGATGCATGTTTGTAGTGTTGGAAGAATGAAGAACATATTTCTTAATACAATTTTTGCATTATCATTGGTGTCACCATGATATATGAGTTGTAAATACAAGCTCAAACTCATAAGTTGTTCGATACTTTAAACCGGTATGCAGGAATGCCCTCCGATATTTTGGCCCAAATTTTTTTTTCTGGTAATCATTGTTGCTCACCATTTTGGGAAATGTTTTTTGGTTGTTGGAAGCATGCAAGGTTGGAATTTTGTGTGTTCAGGTGCTCATATGGAATGTTGGCATTGTTCCGTTGTTGTATCTTGTTATTAGGTCTATCTTTGGTCGACCTAATAAACAACTGGTGGTATAGTGGATTAATTATTTGTTGTGGATGTATGGGTGACCTATCCTAGGTCCAAGCTAACATGATGTAGTGTGCCACATGCTTGAATTGTTTTTGGGAAGTTTTTTTATGTGTCTGAAGCCCACAATTAAATTTTTGGTGAATATGTGTTGCATCTAATTAGGCCGACCTAATTGATGCTTGTGGACAAGTTAGATATATATATTGGGTAGTTTAGAGATTGAAGTATTTATGAGGTAGAAGAGTGAGTGGTTGTGAATGCGAATACAAAGACAATATAAGTCTACTAGCATGTGAATGTGTTGAGCATCAAAGGAACTGAATCTTCACTTGTGAGGTGTAACTTCAATAGTTCATATTCTGGCTGTAAGCCATTTTGTTACTGTATTTCTTGTAGGAAGTGAGCCTCTCTTTTGGAAAATGAGTCCTGGTAGTGAGCCACCTTTTGTAATATCTTATAGCTGGTTATACTATATTGTGAGTTAATCCTCACCATTTTTTTCCCTCATTGGGTTTTCCAAGTAAAAATCTTGGTGTTCATGTGTTGTGTGCTTTCATGTTCTGTTAATGCTTCTGCTTATCTTTTATGTTATATGCATTGGAGTAATTGGATGGTATTTGTTGAATAAGTGTAAGAAGATACTGATTCACTCCCCTCTCAGTATCTTGGATATTTAACAATTTCTATCAGAGCTCAATTCCTCTAGAGAAGCCTAAAAGCTTGAGGAAGATCTTGAAGGTTGAACAAATGGATGATAAAGAAGAACTTCAGACAACTCTTGATGACCTTGACAAAGCTGAAAATGAAAACAAAGATGTGAAATAAAATCTTGATGAGGCAAATGAATGCATCTGGAAATTGAAAGAATAATTGAAGAAATTAAAGGAAAGACATAGAGAAGTGACTGAACAATTAAAACAAGCAAATAAAGATATTACCAGACTAAAGGTACAAGTGGAGGAAAATAAGAGAATTGACGATGTATACACCTAAAATTGGTCTGGAGCATCCAATTAATTAAATACAAATTATTTGATTAATTATCCTAATTTCTTCTACTATTGAATAAATATAAATATTTATTTATATAGTTCACATTTAAATTCATGTTAATTAAGTAAAAAAAATTAAATACTTTGTTTGATTTAATTATGAAATCCCTATTTCAATCTATCACATCTATCTTAAATTAATTAAATAAAGATCAAAACACTTTATTAATTAATTACCATTATTCTTCTATTTTAATTTAATAAACAAATATCCTATAGTTCGTTTTATTAAATTATTTATCCCTCTTTTGCTAATTTAAATAAATCAAGATATTTGAATTAAAGAACAAATAATATTCCATCTATATTCTCTCAAAAATGAATTAGATATCTATGTCTAATTTATGTCAAAATATGTCTAAGTTAATTGATTGAAACTTCACGGGAAGTTTTGGAGATAAATTGGAGACAAATTTGGAATTTGATCTCTCAATCATCATCCATCGATCTCTCAATCCTCCTCCATCAATCCTTCCTCTTCTCTTGCCTGGTGTTTTCATGGGTAGAAGCAATCTCCATCTTTCTCTCAATCTCCTCCATCTCTCACCATTCAATTCTCCAGATCGAATCCAAGCCTCTCAAAGATTTCCCTATGCATTTATACAGCTAGGAAATCTATAAATACAACCTCATTGAACCAAGAAAAGGATCCAGATAATCAATTTTATGCACTCTTACTCTGTAGGAATTCAAGCACTCAAGCATTGAGCATCCAATATCCAACAATCAAGCTTCAATATCATGGCTGCAATTATCTGTTTCATGTCAATCCATGCTTAGTTTAATTCATTTCTCATCTAGTATTATCATGTTTAGTTCCATATCACTGCATTATCCATCTCATTCTTTGAATTGTCATTTAAACAATCATAGTGTCCTCACGATCTGAGAGCAATAGTGATTTAATAAATCTTTGAGGATAGAGAACAATATGACGCTTTCAATTGATTATTGATTTGAATTAGTTCAATTTGATTTATCTTTGATATAATGTCTTATTAGTAAGTGTCTTTTGTGCTTATTCACTTATTCACACTTATAATTTGGCGCCCACCGTGGGGCTTTAACCTCAATTTTGCAAATTTTTTGGAAAGTGTTACGCAGGTTCACGACGTGTTTTCTTTTAGCGCTTTCGTCAAAAACTATAGTGATTTTGTAACAAACTATAGTGCTTCCATGCTATGTTTCAGCGCTTCTATGTTACTATAGCGCTTCCTTAAAAAATTTTAGCACTTTCAACTTTAGCGCTTCCGTCGACTATTTTAGCGCATCCATGATTTAGCGCTTCGGTGTCCTGTTTTGACGCTTTTGTGTTTTAGCACTTCAGGTAAAAGTTTCAGCTCTTCTGTGGACTGTTCCAATGCTTTTTGTAAAATCAGTGTGGATCCGATGCATCCACGACTAGTTTTTATTTTTATTCACAGTTGGACTGAAATTGATCAATCTAGGATAGTCACTTCAAAGTTCCTAAAATATATCAATCCTAGGATAGTCACTTTCTTGTTTTTCTTAAAGAAAATCTATCAATCCTAGGATAGCCATCACATTCTTATAGTAGAAGTTAAAATAACATCATGATTTCTGTGAAGCAACACCTTCACATAGATTAGAAAAATTAGTTTTTGGGCTTAAAACAAGATAAACTTATATGTTGTGCTTGTGGTGATTAGGCTTATGCTCTCCCCTTAACTGGGTGACCAAAGTGCCAGATTCACTTTTACTTCATGTCATGTACGCTTTATTAAATCCTTTAGCAGGCCTGCCATAGTGGGAAAAATTACTCACCCTATGGGAACAACCTAAGTGGGAACAACCAAAGCCAAGTTTTCCAATCCACTATAATAAAAATGCAAGTTGTCGACAAAAGTCCAACTTGGTGGTAGTGAGCAAGATAACCATCCCCAAAATATTTGTTCTAAAGATTGGGAGGTATCCTGAGGCAGTTTATCTATTTGCCGCACCAAACAGAAACCCTATCTATGAACCATAGAGTAGTTTCTCGCCAAGTCAGTAGCCATACATTGTCATACTCACAATGCAAGGGGAGGGAAGAATCTTCCCCCAAGACACTCACCATATAATTACCAAGGACCACTTGCTCAAGGGATTCGGTATCCACTTCCATCACTTTGAGTACGCACCTTGCAACGACAAAAACACGGGCGCCCTCTAGGGGGTGACATGGCTGTGTGAGTCAACATAATTCAAGATGTGGGTTGTCAGTATAATGATGACCTACTTGTCCTTAAGTGTGAGTCTGTTTGATTTATGTACAATTGTCAAAACAACCCATCAAAATCAATAAGAATCATTCATGATTCTTGAACATACATGATCTATTTAGTTAAAACAAATATTCATAATTGCTTGCTATGTTTTCACAAATTCATTAAAATCAGATTTAAGATCATCCTGAAAACAACAAAATCAAGTTAAATTAGAAAAATCCATGTTACGAAAGTGGAAGTCCACCACATTTGTCAAGATAAAAATCAAAGTCACAAAACCCAAGAAACCTCTTGGTTATAGAAATAAATTGAGAAAAAAACATTTTCTATATCAAAATCGGAAACTCTTTTTACAACATAGAACATTCATCCACCGATATCATGATTTTTCTAGAGGTCACACATTAGATTACGTGGTAGAGCCGATCTATTCATGAGCCTTCTTCCAAAGAAGAGCTCTCACTTAGTATCACAGCTGTAGTCAGCGCATACATCCTTCTTATCTTCCGCAATCCCTGATACAGTATGCCACAAGGCCAGATCAGATTTTACAATAAAGAGTCGTAAAATTCTATTTTTAAGTGTTCTGGAAACTTGTTTTAGCGCTTCTGGTCAAGCGCTTTTGGGCACTGTTTCAACGCTTCCAATCTATTATTTAGTGCTTTCATTGAAACAACGCTTCTATCAAATTCTATAGCGCTTTCATGCACTGTTTCAACGCTTTCATTAAAATAGCACTTCCATCAAAATCTACAGTGCTTCCATACACTATTTCAGCGCTTTTGTAAAGTAGCGCTTCTATCATTCTCTATAGGGCTTTCGCGCACTGTTTTAGCACTTCTGTGAGAATAGCGCTTCTATCACCTATTTCAATGCTTCGGAAATTTGTTCTAGCGCTTCTGTCCTTTGTTTTAGCACTTTTAAAACAAAGAGTTCAAAATTTTCACCAATCAATCAGTTTGTCATTTTATCCATAGTTTTCATTAGAATCAATTTTTTTTTATCAGAATCACTGTCTAGAGATCGAAAAAAGATAGGTTTATACAAACTTTCAATCTTACCAACTGAAACAAGATCTTGCAAATCACAAGTGTCAAACTCAAATACATAATCGATTACTACAGTGAAGTTTTATCATTAGGATACTATCAACCTTCATCACGAAACTAAGTATAGTAATCAAATTTTTAACATAGCCAAATCAATAAGATTAGTCATCTTATTCGACTTTATTAAAAGTTCAATTTAACATTTTCCAGCAAATAAGGTCAATATTTCGAAAGAAAGGGTAAAATTTTGTATGCCAATCTTCACTAGGTCCCAAAAATAGATACTTTTAGAGCAAGAAATTTTAAAATCCCAAGCAATGGCAAAGGAAAATCCTTGGAACAATCTGAACCGAAATGATAAAAATGAAATAACTCCAGAGGATATCCAAGTAGCTTAACAAGATTCCAAGTTCCATATATTTATGGAAAATATTCTAGAACAAGATATGGAGAAGTATCTTTTAATGTTGGCTGAATCAGGTGACAAACTTCCCAAGGAATTTGACATAAACCATCTGAAGGAAGCACCTAGCACGATTGGGACTCAAATTTTACAACCTACACAAACGATAGATCCAGTTGCCGCTTTAACATCTCAAATGCAACTGTTACAACAACAAATACAAGATATGACGAAAGGGACTACCAAAATATATGCGATAGAGGACATTTTTCCTCATCCTTTCGATGCAACGATCGACTTGATACCTTTTCCAAGACATTGTGAGATCCCAAAATATGATAAGTATAATGGAAGAATGGATCTGATTGATCACATCAGAGAATTCAAAACAATGAGTGTTGAGTTTTCCCAAGAGGAGACTTACTTAATGAGACTATTCCCAAGGAGTTTGGGAGGATCATGCATGAGTGGTTTTTGAAGTTAAAACCCGGTATTAGAACTTTTGAGGAACTCGTCAACATATTTATCTCTCAATACTCCTTCAACATCCAACATGATGTTACAATCAAGGATCTTTATAATCTAAAACAAAACAAGGGAGAAACATTCTTGTCTTTTCTCCAAAGATGGTGACGCTTGTTCGCTAGATATCCTAGATCAATTTCTGAGGAAGAAAAGATGGAGTTGTTTATTGACAACTTAACGGAGGAAATGAGTTATAGACTAGAATTACAATGTCCTCCTACATTCAAAAAATTCATAGAAAATGGTCTAAAAATTGAGGAAGCATTGGTCAAAAGAGGAGTTATCAAACATTTCAATGATAAATCAAACAACACAAGTAACTCCTCAAATCAATACTCAAGCAGTGATAAGCCAAAATTTTGGCAAAAGAATCACAACACGACTATCAATGAAATAACAAATGACTCCCCAAATGTCAAACCGGTTTTTAACTTGACAACATCTACATCAAAGAATCAAAACAATGGTCAAATTTTCAAGTCAAATATCATACATTAAAATGAGATCGTCAAGACGCAACCATATCAAAAACCATCAAATCGGCGAAGGTTCACACCTTTAGGCCAATCGATAGAATCAACCATGGAAGAAATAGTCACTAGTGGCCTTATCACTGCAAGGGAAGCCTGATTCTGGGATCCTAAGGTCAAACCACCATGGTGGAATGACGTTGATTATTGCAACTTCCATAATAACAAGGGTCACAAAACTAACAATTGTATGGAGTTGAAACATGCGATACAAGATTTGATTGACAACAATAAAGCATACGTGGAAACACCGCAAAACAACAATAATCACTTCGCTTTCAAAGACCCTTTGCCAAACTATGACAAAGGAGCATCTTCATCTTCAAACAACAAAGGAAAGAATGTCAACCATATCTTTGATACCACCATCCTTTGCCTATCTGGAATAGAGAGTGATCACATAGTTGGTCACAACATTGACCGACCCAAAATCAACAACACTACTCCATTGGACTTGCTCCCGAACATATCAAAATCTGATAATCAAATCAATGTCATAAAAATCAGAGAATGTCAAGAGCATCAACCAGTAAATGTGATGACTAGGGGGCAAGCCAAGGTCATGTTAAAAGGAATTGGGTCTACACACGTAGTTCCACCTCCATCTCACTATAACATCATCGATCAACTGCAAAACATTCCTGCTCAGATATCGATACTAGAACTCCTTAAAATATCACCATCACACAAGTAGGTTATTGAACAAGCTTTAGTTACCACTATGGTACCAAAGAATCTAGATGTCTATAAGTTTCAAGCTATGGTGGGACATTTGACTACCCCACATTGTCTATCATTCTTCGAATAGGATGATATTTAGTTAAACCATCCCCATAATACTACACTCCATATTGAAGTCTTAATCCACAATCACCGTGTCAAGAGAGTCTTAATAGATGGGGGAGCTAGTTTGAATATTTTCACTCTCAAGTTAATCCATGCACTAGGATATTCAGATGATGCTATGATTCTCGCAGAAAAATGACTATCAAAGCATATGATGAAGAAGAGAGATCGTCTAAAGGCTTGATTGTATTACCCATCCAAGTGGGGCCCATGATGAAACATATTGCATGTCAAGTATTGGAGAAGGAATTAACATACAACATTCTCTTAGGCTGACCATGGATCCATGAAATGCAAGCTGTATATTCGACATATCATCAATGTTTGAAGTTCCCCGTAAATGGATGAGAGGTGACTATATTTGTTGATTACAATCAAACTCAACATTGTGACACCCTTAGGATCTCTCAAGATACCTTCATACCACACAACAGGGAAGCATCATCATCCAAAGATGAACAACGTCCAAGCATCACTACTAAATGGGTAGAAAAGAAGGGTAAAGAAAAAGAGACAAGTCCTATTGAAGTTCAATCAATAGATAAACCGGATCAACAAAATTATTTATCAGACAAGTTCCAAGAGAAAGTCCAACTGAAGGACAAAGGAATGTGAACATATTCTATGATCAAGTCTCAAACATCATTACTAGTTACAACTCTAGACGAAAGGTTTGTCAAAAAGGGTACAATAGAGGATGAAACAAGCAACAAAGCAATCTTGGATTGGCTATACAAAGATGATCAGATATCTGTATGAAAAATGTCTCCATTAACACCGATAAATATGGAAAAGGAAAGGCTATTTTAGAAAAAATGGGACATGAAGGACAAGGACCCATTGGATTAAGAAAGGATGGAATAACAGAGCCTATTACACCCCTCACTCTCCACACAAAAGAGAAGCCAGGACTAGGATACTATGAAGAAGAAAAGCATGAGCTAACAAAGACAACTGTAGAAAATATCCTTCAGTTTAGGGATGGCTCCGAAACAAACTCAAATGAATATGAATGGGCATTATATTCCGATCTATTTTTCATTGATATTCAAGTCGATGTAATCCAAAAATATGCACCTATGTGTGAGGAGGGCCAAGTTTCTAGGTCTAGACCACTCATGGAAGGTTCACTAGATTTCAATGATTCAAGTGGGACGAGCAAACTTTGAGTGGACTAGGTGATCTAGAAGAAAGTACCATCACGGACCTCGATATTCCTATAAATGATTATGATGAAATGGCTATCCACACCCTTACATCCATCGCCTTGCATGAATCTGATAACCAAATTCCATTAATCCATCTTGAACTCATTGACTGGGAACCTATTGAACCTTTGAATATACCATTATTTACAAATGATGATGCCATCATAAACTTCCTATGTCATGCTAAACCTCGTACAACTTTGGTCTGTAATACTCATAACAACACGACTCGACAGGACGGTGTCAAATCTTCCAGTTGCAAAAATAACAACAGGGAAAATAGATCTAATGGTGAAAACCATTCTATGGCAGCATTAGATCTGGAAAAAGTAAAAATAAAGAATGCATCTAATAGTGAAAACCTTTATGAGGCACTGAAGGATGGAATATTTGACACTCTTCCAGAACACTATCATGAAAGATCATCAGTCCTAGTGGAACCAACACAGTGTGTGAATATTGGCACTGAAGACAAGGCAAAAATTCTACAACTGGCAGAATCCATGACAGAACAAGAAAGACTAGAATTCATCCAATTCTTTAAACAAAGAAGCATCAAATTCGCTTGGTCATATTCTAATATGCCAGGCTTAGACTCAAATATGCTTATGCATCACTTGTCTTTGCCTGTAGGAATCAAGCCTGTCAAGCAAAAATTGAGAAAAATGCATCCCCACATCGCATTGATGGTCAAGACAGAGCTCAAGAAATTATCAGATGCTGGATTCATATGGTCTATAGACTATGTTGAATGGATATCAAACCTTGTACCTATTTCAAAGCTAGACAATAGTATCAGAATATGTATAGATTTCAGGGACCTAAATAAAGCATGCCCGAAGGATGATTTTCCACTACCAAACATAGATATCATCGTGGACTTAACGGCTGGGCATGCCATGTTGTCAATCATGGACGGTTTCTCAGGATACAATCAAATAAAAATAGCTCCTGAAGATCAAGAAAAGACAACTTTCACATGCCCATGGGGAACCTTCTGCTAGAAAATCATGTCATTTGGTCTAAAGAACATAGGAGCCACTTATCAAAGAGAAATGACAACAATCTTCCATGATATGATGCACACCTTCATGGAAGATTACGTGGATGAAATCTTGGAAAAATATAATACTAGGGAAGGACATCTACATATCCTAGACAAAATCTTCACACGGATGGAGAAATTCAATGTCAAGTTAAACCCCAAGAAGTGTGTCTTCGGGGTCACATCAACAAAGCTATTAGTGTACATTATCTCAGAAAAAGGTATAGAAGTGGATCCAGCAAAAGTCAAGGCAATTATGGAGATGCCACCTCCTAGGAATATAAGTCAACTCAGATTACTACAGGGAAGGCTCCAATCGATCAGAAGATTCATCTCCTAGCTAGCGGATAAAAGTCGTCCTTTCAATCATCTATTGCATAAAAACATTGTTTTCAAGTGGGGCGAAGGGTGTGAAACAAAATTCAATAAAATCAAGAAGTATCTAATATCACCACCCATTCTCATGCCACCAACAGAAGGAAGGCCACTCATATTGTACATTGCTACGATAGATATCTCATTGGGGGCACTTTTAGCACAAGAGGATAATGATGGCAAAGAACACGCTATCTACTATTTCAGCCGGACATTGAATGGATATGAAATCAATTACACTTTCATAGAGAAATCTTGCTTGACAGTGGTATTCACTACTCAATAGCTGAGACACTACATGTTAACTCATAGAATCAAGTTAATAGCAAAGATTGATCCTTTAAAGTATCTACTCAGTAAAGCTTCCCTAACAGGTAGACTGGCAAAGTGGGTTATGCTATTAAGTGAATTTAACATTCAGTATGTAGGGAGAAAGGCAATCAAAGGACAGAAAATCATTGAACAATTAGCAGAGGCTCCTTTACCAGATGATTGACCAATGACCATGGAGTTTCCAGATGCAGACATTCTGACAATAATGCCCCAACAATGGGTATTATATTTTGATGGATCATATACACAGTGAGGATCAGGAGCAGGAATCCTATTCATCTCTCCACAAGGACACACCATTCCAAAATCATATCGATTAATGTTTTAGTGTACAAATAATGTGGTAGAATATGAAGCATTAATCATTGGGGTCAAAACAACAATTTAGTGGAAAATAATGGACTTACAGGTATATGGGGATTCTCAACTGGTTATTTACCAAGTAAATGACGAATATCAAACAAAAGATGAAAAGTTGATGCCCTACAAGCAAAAAATAGATAATCTGAAGCAATCCTTTGTCAGTATCAAGTTTGATCAAATTCCAAGAGCTGAGAACAAAGCTACAGACGCTATGGCTACAATTGCTTCATTACTACAATTTCCTGAGAAGCGTGTTTGTTATGAGTTTATGGTAGAACAAGTATCATGTCCTTCCCATAATAATCCAGAATCCATTACCATCCGTCATATCAAAACCACTAAAACCTTCATCGATGAAACAATATATACCTATCTGAAAAACAATGTCCTTCCTCCTGACCTATCCAGGAACCAAAAATGAAACTTCATCTGCCAATCTGCACGACATACTTTAATCACATACATACTTTATCGTTGAAGACTTGATGGTAATTTACTCCATTGTCTAGAACACAACGAGTCTGAAATGACCCTATGAGAGGTTCACGAGGGTATTTGTGGTACTCACTCTAGTGG
This sequence comes from Sequoiadendron giganteum, assembly GCA_007115665.2. NCBI lineage: Eukaryota > Viridiplantae > Streptophyta > Pinopsida > Cupressales > Cupressaceae > Sequoiadendron > Sequoiadendron giganteum. Next base: position 236,731,986 of record CM021107.1, on the reverse strand, counting down.
GATAACTCTAGCTAAGAAACTCCTCCGTTTGGGATATTATTGGCCATGCATGGAAAAATAATCCTATCAGTTTGTCAAGAAATGCCAAAAGTGTTAGATTCACAACAATTTGATTCATGCACCAACACAAGAACTCCATCCCTTCACATCAACATGGCCTTTTTGTCAATGGGGCCTAGATTTGGTAGGAAAAATCAATCCATCTTCATCTAATGGACACAAGTTCATTATAACAACTACAAAATATTTCACAAAATGGATTGAAGCAATACCTCTTACTACCATCACTGGGAAGCAGATTTCATCTTTCATCTTGAACTACATAATATGTTGGTATGGGATCCCTCAAACCATTATCACTGATAATGGTGCCCTTTTAAGAATCAAGATGTCCAAGAGCTATGTGATAAATTTCATATCCAACATCAGTTTTAAACACTGTACTATCCTCAAGGGAATGGCCAAGCAGAGGCCTCAAACAAAACAATACTCAAAATTCTCAAAAAGATGGTTAATGATGTTGGACGTGATGGCATGTTCAACTCAACCTTGCACTATGGGCCTACAGAACAAGTATCAAAACACCAACAAGAGCTACACCATATGCCTTGGTATATGGATCAGAGGCCATATTGCCCATTGAAGTTGAGATTCCATCCCTACGTGTATCACTCAAAGGTATCATTTTAGATGAAGACTATAGGGTATCCAAACTGTAGGAACTAGAGTTGCTGGATGAGCATCATCAACAAGCTGTTAATCATCTAACAACTTATCAATAGAGAATCTCAAGAAGTTACAACCACAGGGTAAAACCAAGGGTCTTTCAGGTTGGTGATTTGGTACTAAAAGAAAACCCTAGGAATCAGTAGGACAGGGAGAAGAAAGGGAAATTTGAGCCTAACTGGCTTGGTCCTTTTGTCGTTACATCAGTATATGGATCAGGAGCATATCAACTATCAACATCAGAAGAGGATTTGTTTGATGAACCTATCAACAATATTCATTACTGAAAATTCTATGCTTGAATCTCCTAATGCAAGGGTTAAACTTCTAAAAATTGTTTCTTTGATGAAAACCTGGCAAACAGGCATCTTGGCAACACAAAAATACAAAAAATAAAATAGAACACTACAAAAAAAAAGAAAAAGAGAAAAATGAGAAAAATAAAAAACATGAAGAGTGTAATCAAAGCATATGGTGAAAACCTGGAAACATGCATCGTATGTGATTCTAAGATCAACTTTCCCATCTACTTTGATATATATCAGGATCATTAGTCTGGCAGTCAGTACCATTTCATATCATGTTAGTCATCTTGCCATCTTTGCATCCGTATCAAAATCATTTTCAAATAGTCAAATATCACTGCACAGCTTGGGGGCAATGTCTGGATATCACTAGGGACAACAAAAACATCGATTTCACCAAAGAGAAAACAACTGTATAGTAGGAAAACAAAAACAAAGATCATAGCGCAACATCAATCATCGTCAAAAAGACATCAACCATCTATATCGTGTCAAAATTCCAAAAACATGTCGAAAAAGTAAGTCTGAAAAAAAAAAAAAATCCAAAAAAGCATAGGTCTGTGTCAGTCAAACTATGTGTTCTCTACATGTGTAACATAGGCAAGGCTAATCTTTGATCAGCCCTCGAGACCCCTAAGATAGGTTACTAGGTTAGGTCTTTGGTCCAAAATCTCGAAAAACCAAAAACATCACAAAATCAAGATGGGTGATCTAAAATCTGAATAATGAATGAAACAATTTAATGTCAACAATGAATAAATTGTACTTCTTATTCTCATTTCTTTAGAGTTACTCAATGATGTATTGAACTAGAGCAACAAGGAAGAAGAATGATGTTTTTATTTATTTGCTGCCTGTAAGTTAATCATATAAATGTATGAATTGTCGGGGGATGTGCTATGCAAATGTATCACCGATGACATTCAAAATTCACACATTAAAATGATTAATCACTCCTATTTACGTAATGAATGCTCAGGTCATCTTAGTTAAATCATACCTAGATGCTTGTGTTTGCTTGCAATATCAAAAATCATGAAAGAGGTACTCAGGTCGTCATTGGTCTAACACATGCCATTGACGCTTGTATTCACTTTCAACATCCAATAAAGCTCTATGATGACAAAAAGGCACAAGGTACTGTTAAAATGACAATTGTTTTGCATATAGTTGCATGTTAAAATTAGATTGCATTCACCATTTTCATTATCTGCAAAGTACTTATTGCATAAAAGATTCCAATCAATGATTATCTAATCCACAAATAAGACTGAGCATACTTGACATAAATCCAAAAATCATCATCAAAAACATATAGGAAGCATCATGGCATCATTTAGTATCATCATTTCATCATTCATACATTTTATCATATTCCAATAAATTATGAATTCAATTGTACCATAAGTACATCTTATTCTTTTTACCATAAAAACATTCATTACATTATCATCTATTCAACATCATATGCATACATCATTAACCATCCATACAATTAATAAATAAAATCATCTCATCACATTTTGATCACATCATCATTGTTATCACATCACATCATACATGCATATATCATCCATTCTAGACATACATTTATCATAGAATCATCGCATCAAATAAAAACATTTATCATTACATCATCACATTTGAAATAAAATCATTCATATAGAACATCACATAATAAATGCATCCATCACATAGAAATCATAAACTATAATCATATCATATCAACTGCATCTCATATATATATCAAGTGTCAAGTATACAATGAAGTCTAGTCTAAAAATGCATCATCAAAAATAAGCTACATCGTAATATACATCATGGATGCTCACAATAGCATCTACAATCTTCTACTGCCAGAGTGTGTAGGCCCAACAGGACCTGTACCACCACTAGAAGGACCAGTACCACCACCACCCCTGAAGGAACCAGGATCTTTGGGATCTCTGCGTGGAGGTTGTGTCACCCCCTCACTCACTGTCTATGTGTGTGTCCGCCTAGATCTCGATGGGGCATAGCTGACTCTATGCTTAGCAGGAACTGCATCATGATACCTGCCTCTATAAAACTCAGCCTCTCGGCCAGCCCGCAGAACCTCTTTCATATACTTTGCCACCGAAGTACCACCGGCTACTCTCTGGAGAGTCTTTGCTATTTCCTGTGCCCTCTCGGCAATCTGTCGAGCACTATCTCTCTCGGCTATCAAAGTGGCCACCTATGTCTGTACGGCGGTCAACTGTCCTTGCACCTACAATAGAGCTAGAGCATGAGCCTTTGCCTAGGCCTGCATCTGAGTCTGGGTCTACACAAGCAAACCTCGAGCCTGTACCAACTGCCCTTGTAATTTTTGCACCTGTTCCTGGAGACCTACTATCTGTCTTTGTTGTCACTATCACTGCTCACCTCTTATGAGGCCTGCTGGACGATGGCGCACTGCTAATGGTTGGCCCTGCCCCTCTGTCGCCTCCACTGCCACCATCACTATCATCACTGCTGTTGTCACCACTATTGCTGCTCTCTGAGCTACCGCCTAATGGAGAATCATCTCCACCCCCACTATCTGCAAAAGCCTCTGCCACATCCTCCTCTATAGGTAAAGGTGCCTGCTCATCCAGAATGGTGATACGAGGATGAGGAACCAAGGCCAAAAATATAGCATACTCCTCAGTAACTGGTGCCTCTGTGATATCCCTCCGCATATCCCAGGTTGATGGCTGCAATGCCCTATACCCCTCTACTCCAACATCATATGATAAAAAGGGCCCCCAATCAGGAATATCCATCTGTCATCTGGCATAATGGGCTACCCCTTGTGGAACTCACTACACAATGTCGTACTTCCTGTACACTTGGCGTAGTAGAAATATCTCTAGAACAAATGGTGTACGACTGATGAGATACATAGAATCACAAAGGAACTCCAACACTGCATCATCCTCATCCCACTGCTGACAGGCGAGGTACAAATGCCAGGTAACTATCTCAGTATCATCAAATACCCGCCTCCAATGCTCTAACTTTCCCATCTGGGCCTGTGTGAATCGACCTCTGTATCTAAAAACGTAAGGTCTACCTGGTGGTCTATCTACCATGGGAAATGGCCGAGCAATAGCGAAATGCTCCCATGCCCACACCTATAACAGGGTCATCCTTGCTGCTAAACTCTGCGCTCCAAGGTACACAACAGAGTGAAGATCATGATATAGATGTGCCAACATGCACATCCCCCACACATATCTGGTACCGTGTACCATCATGCTCTCAAGAGTCTTGCCCCAGCCAACGAGGAATCCCTTTGACCTGCGATCAAGGAAAATAAAACCTCCAATGAAAACATCAAGCATTGTTGGTAGTGTCGCGTAAGAATCAGCGATCCTCCTCCACTGAATGCTCAGACCCGCAATGTCCTGATCCTGAAAAACTCTGCGAAGAGCATCTCTACTGCTGGTCCCATAGGAATCATATACGATGACCTCCCCCATAAATGGAATACGAAAAATACACCACACATCCTCAGGTGTGACCGTCATCTTGCTAGTGGGTAGGTGAGAGGTATTGTGGTCACTATGCCACCTCTCAGCCAACGTAGTCAACAAACCCCGATTAATCATAATCTGGGGCATATCAAGCAAGCTAGTAAGGACGCATCATCCTACCACTTGAAGATCATCTGAAGTCAGATGAGGTATCAAGTATGTGGTCCATAGAAAACTCTCTCGCATTTGGAGAGTACCTAGATGCTCCTATCATCACAATGAAAAAATCTACAATTAGTGAACCATGTCAAGAAACCAAATATCATTCTACTATCAAGTCTATTTCAAAATTCTGGTATGAATTTTTGATCAAAATTCATGGGAAAACATCAACAAACCTCACCTATCATGAGGTTCATCAAAATAGTATCTAATCTCGCCTATCATGAGATTTATCAGATATTGAATCATCTCCTTGCCTATCATGAGGATCATCACAAATAGGATTTTCTTCTCGCTTATCATGAGAAGTTAGTCTTATTTAAATCATCAATCCAACACATCAAGAATTAGGATTATCAATCATACCACTCTAAAGAATGGACATGATCAGAATTGACAAAATCAGGGTTCACTAAGTCTTAATATTTAATTATGACATGGAAGCACTAAAACAGGCTTCCAAAGCGCTAAAATCCAGAAGCGCTACTTTATCAGTTAAAAGTGCTAAATCTCAAAAGTGCTATTTTAGCACTTCAAAGCGCTAAATAAGGCATCCGAAGCGCTACAACAGTCCGTCAAAGTGCCGCTTTACCAGAAGCACTAATCCATCGAATCGAAGCGCTAAAAGTCTCAAAGCACTAAAATCTAGCATCAAAACGCTAATTTTTAACTCCTAAGCGCTATATCAATGAAAGTGCTATATTACACTATGGAAGCGCTAGAGTTTTTAACGCAAGTGCTAATCTACCTACTAGAAGTGCTACACCAAAGTGTAAGCACTATAGCGTGGCTTGAAAGCGCTAAAACAAAGAAATTACGCCTAAAGCTATAAAATGCATGAAAAACAAAAATCACAAATTACGAGGAGGTCAAGGGGTACATACCAGAGGTCCATAAGTGGTCGATTGTCGGTGACGTCGAATGCGCTCGAAACAGTGAGTGTGGTAGGGGATAGGCATCTTTGCTCCAACTGGCAAATAAGTCTCTATCACAAAGTTTTTAAACTCAAAAAGTGAAAATGAATTGGAAAATGACCTTTTTGCACTATATATAATTTTTGGAAAGTTATTTTTGGTGGGTTTTATTATCTTTTGATTAATTTTATGCAAGAAATTAATTAAAACTCATATGCGGGATAGATTTCTTCATCATTTGTCAGGAGATAAATTATTTCTTCATCAAATCATCATCAAATCATCAAAAAATCTTAAATTTTTGAAAAAATTCTAAAAAAAAACATCAGATCATTTATTTATCTCCCAAGGGGGCATATTATCATCCATCATCTGAAAATCAATGTCTGGGGCTTGCCTAGGGTATACAATTTTTTTTTTATCATCGATCTTGGCAGTAGCAGCAAAATTTTCTTCAAGCAACGCGTAAACACATCACTTCGAAGAGGGGAAAAATGTATACACCTAAAATTGGTCTGGAGCATCCGATTAATTAAATACGAATTATTTGATTAATTATCCTAATTTCTTCTACTATTGAATAAATAGAAATATTTATTTATATAGTTCACATTTAAATTCATGTTAATTAAATAAACAAAATTAAATACTTTGTTTGATTTAATTATCAAATCCCTATTTCAATCTATCACATCCATCTTAAATTAATTAAATAAAGATCAAAACACTTTATTAATTAATTACCATTATTCTTCTATTTCCTATAGTTCATTTTATTAAATTATTTATCCCTCTTTTGCTAATTTAAATAAATCAAGATATTTGAATTAAAGCACAAAGAATATTCCATCTATATTCTCTCAAAAATGAATTAGATATCCTATGTCTAATTTATGTCAAAATATGTCTAAATTAATTGATTGAAACTTCACGGGAAGTTTTGGAGACAAATTTGGAATTTGATCTCTCAATCCTCCTCCATCAATCCTTCCTCTTCTCTTGCTTGGTGTTTTCATGGGTAGAGACAATCTCCATCTTTCTCTCAATCTCCTCCATCTCTCACCATTCAATTCTCCAGATCAAATCCAAGCCTCTCAAAGCTTTCCCTGTGCATTTCTATAGCTAGAAAATCTATAAATACAACCTCATTGAACCAAGAAAAGTATCCAGATAATCAAGTTTATGCACTCTTACTTTGTATGAATTCAAACACTCAAGCGTCAAGCATTCAAGCATCCAATATCCAACAATCAAGCTTCAATATCATGGCTTCAATTATCTATTTCATGTCAATCTATGCTTAGTTTAATTCATTTCTCATCTAGTATTGTCATGTTTAGTTCCATATCATTGCATTAGCATCCATCTCATTCTTTGAATTGTCATTTTAACAAACATAGTGTCCTCACGATCTGAGAGCAATAGTGGTTTAATAAATCTTTGAGGATAAAGAACAATATGACGCTTTCAATTGATTATTGATTTGAACTAGTTCAATTTGATTTATCTTTGATATAATGTATTATTAGTAAGTGTCTTTTGTGCTTATTCACTTATTTACGCTTACAGAATATTTTCTGAATATAGTGGTGCAAAGAAAGACTGATGAATGCTCTAGACTTGAACAAGAAGTGGTGAACCTGAAAGAAGATTTGGAAAAAGATAAAGTTTGTGAAGATAGTTTTAAGACAATATCCACCAGGCTTGATGAATTGATTGCAAGACATAAACCATCTAAAGACAAAGGACGTTTGGGACTTGAAATAGGTGAAATATCAAATCCAGTGAACAATCAAAATATTCAAGGTAAAGGAAAGAAGACAAGAAATTCAAGAAGAAGACCACCTATTAAACAACCAAATTCTCAAAGGTATCCATCCTTCAATGGTGCTTTTTTTTTCATGCAATAAATTTGGTCATAGGGAAAATGAGTGTAGGAGTAGGATGAATTGGTTTTCTAGTTCTTTCTCTGGACAATGTTATACATGCAAGAAGATTGGAAATAGAGCAAGTGAATGTAGAACTCATATGATGAACTGGTTTAATGGAGGTAGAATGAATCAATATTTTGCTAGATACTGCTATACATGTAATAAGTTTGGACACAAATAAAATAAGTGAAAATCAAGGATTAATGGAAGTTAAACAAATTAGAGAAATGTTATCTGCTACAATTACAACAAACTAGGACATATTTCGAGAGTTTATAGAAGTAAAAAGGGAAAGGAGTCTACTCCGGTAAAGAAGAATGAATCTGTGAAGAAGATTGACAAAGATGAAGTCAAGAAAGAAATGAAAAAGTTATGGAAAAATAAGGAAGAACCAGAGATGATGGATGTGTCTATGCCCTCATCCAATATAGACGATTCCTTCGAGAATTAGACCTAGCATGGTCTTAGAGGGAGCTTTAACAAAAAATTGTTCAAACCTCCTATAAATGTGACATGTCAGATGTTGGTACGAGGATATGCTGTAAGGAATGATTAGGCAGTGGTTATACAAAACAAAACTAGAAGAAAAAGTGTAGGCATGTTCTTTTATGGAGGATATTAGGGTTTTTCAGTGCAACTGAAGGGTTTTATCCTCTTTTTGAATTTCATTGCGTCTAATGCAAATTAGGGCATCACATTGATCTATAAATCAAAATTATGAAGTGTTTTTAATCACTTTTGAATTCGAGGAAAGTGGAGATCAATTTGGAGCGTTTTGAGGTGATTTGTGCAAACCCTAGTTTTAGTTTTTCATGAAGGAAAAGGTATTTTTTTGTGCTATTGTGAGTTTGTTCAAATCCTCTTTCTAAAATTATTAGAGATTGGTTTGTGAAATGGTAACCCCTGTAGTTGTGAAAGGATAAAAAAGACCTAGACCTTCCTACATAAAATATTTGATGAAAGTTTTCGAAGATGACCCTTTGGGTGCCTTGTCTTCAATTCCTCATGGTGTAATGCCTATTGAGGGTACCAAGATGTATAATTGAGTCAAAACTGAGGAGTTTGATCATTGCAAACTGATAGACATGTGGAAAAATGATCTCACCGGGGATAGTTTCTCGATAAATCCCGAGTATTCAAATGTTGTGGCGAAGAAGCTAGATCAATGGAACTCCTTCCCTAATTTCGGTTCCGCCCTTGATGATAAGTATGTTAAAACTATTCTTAGTAGAATGCATGATAAATTCTTGTGGACTGACATAACACATCTGATAACTAAGGAAGTAATTAGGGAAATTATCAGACTCTACGACACCAAACCAATACTAGTATCGAAATCTATGAAGAATGATGTGGTGATGGAGATCACCAGTGCTACATATGATAAAAGGGATCTTACAACAAAGCCTATCACTAATTCAATTGTGAAGTATGCATCAATAATGATTAGACATAAAATCTACTTCACCAACAAAGAGAACTTTGTGTCTTCTACTGTAACCTATACCGGATATGACATGACCACAAATGGTGTTGATTATGATTTGTGTGAGCTTCTCTGACAACAATTATTTGATAATCTGAGGATGTTGAAGGAGAAGAAATATGATTTTAAATTTGGTTCTTTGATTATTTTCTTGCTATTCTAATTTCTTAGAAGGCTCCTTGGAAAAGATGATGTAGTGTTTTGGGACCCATCTAGACCTATTTCTCACCAAATTTTTGATTATTTGCATAAATTAGGTGACTTGAAGAATAGGGATAATTTCCTCACAACATTCTTTGCTGTATTCAAAAGCAACATGAATGAAATAGAAATATAAGGACGATATCGTATTCTATGTCTCTTCTGATGAGTGCATGGTCAAAGCTGTTGAACCTTAGACCATATGGATTCAATCCTTGGGATATGAGATTACTGAGGCTGAAGTCGAAGGTTATGTACAACTATTATTGAATAGTTCAAAAGATGCCAGTGAACCCCAAATTGGCACATATGCAGAAAATTCCATGGAAGTTCACTTAGAACACAACAAGTCCCCAAGGAGAAATAAAGTGGATGAGATGCTGAAAATGTTTGGTTTCACTAGTGAACATATAGTGCAAGGTAGGGCTTTGGGAGAACAAAAATCTGGAGAATCGTCGGTGTAAGGAGATCTGACATGATTTCTCCTTCTAAGCCAATTTTTGGCCCTGCTGCAGTGAAGATTGAACCTAGTGATTTTGACAAAGGCAAAGGCCTGGTTACTTTCAGACCTACAACAAGATCTAGTAAGAGAAAAGGTATTCCTTTGGTAGTTCTTGTTAAAAGAGAAAGAAAAGAAAAAAAATTAAGGGAAAAGAACCTCAGTATCACTGAAGATACATAAGAAGAGGAAGAAGACCCTACTGCTAAATTGGTGAGAAAGAAGAGGGGAAGCATGGCCTCCAGTGAAGGTTCTTCACAAGAAGCCAATGTTGATTCCAAAAGAGTTCATTTTATGTCCTCTTCTAAAGAAAATGAAGAACACTACTTGAGTGTTCATGAACCTAAAGCAAAGAAGACAAAAGTTGTAGAAGAGGTCTCTTCAGATCAGAAGGATCCTCTAGTAAGACCTAATGCTCCTATTAGACTAGAAGATTTCGTAAATAGTTTGTTACATTATGAAAATATGATGTAACCCACAACAAACATTTTTGAACAAGTAGTTAAAGAAGATATAAAACATTAATGATGGCTATCACTTAGTATGTCATTATTCTGGAAGTTAATTGGGATCATGTTAAGAATGAGGTACCTGAGAAACTTTGGGAAGATTTGATGAAAATAAGAAAAAAGGCTGTTGAAATGGAAGGAAAAATAAGGGATAAGGCATTTGAGGAAATTGGATCCTCCCTAACTCCTCGTGATATGGAAACCTTGAAAAAGGTTTTTTCAACAATGTTTTGAATGAAGCGAAGGGTGAACATTATGATAACAAGGGACAAGAAGAAGATTAAGAAGATAAATAAGGAAACTGTAAACACCATCAAAGACATAGATGAGAAGTATGGCATGCTTGGTGCACACCCATCTAGTTTTTCACCCAATCTAGATGAAGAAGTGTTTACAAATCATGAAGGAAAACACTCCCTTTGGTGCTGATAGTACAAACATTGCATAGGAGACAAATGATGCAAAAGTTCCTCTAGAAACAAGTAGTACAAATTTCCTTACAAAAGTAAATGCTACTACTGATCCTCCAGAGATTGATAAATAGAATGAAGAAAATATTGAAGCAAAAAAATCATGATGAAGAAGAAAAAGATAATCTTGAAGAAGAAAAAGATAAGGATGAAAGTGAGAGGGAAGAAGAGGAAAAAGAAGAAAAGAAGGTTGAGGAAGAAGAGAGAATTGAGGAATCCACTAGAAAGAATGAAGAAGAAAAAAACCAAGAAGTGGAACCACAAAAGTCCTCTGGAGAATCCTCCTCCAGTGACGATGTTTTGAAAGACTTATTATCTAAGAAAATCAGATTCCAGCTAGTGATCCCTCCAGAACTTCTTCAAATCCCTATGAATCAAGGCTATGCAGATCTAGACAAGATTTCTCATGTGCATAAAATGGTGTTAGGTGATGTATTGCACACATCCGGTAGAAGAGAAATCCTAGAAACACATTAGAAGGGAACTGAGCTTATTGATGATTCTATCAAAGAATTGTTGGAAGCTACACTTGGTACATCTATGGACACACAAATCTCACTCCCATAAATAATTTTAAGCTTATGTTGGACTCCCTCAAGTAGTATGCCTCTAGAATAGGTGAGAAAACATTGCAAGAAGCTAAAGAAAAATTGACAGAGAAATTTTTTTTGGCACTTCATGACAAGTGTGGTTTGGCATACACTAATATTGAAAAGATCCTGGAAACTGTGAAGGCTTGTGAGTCTAAAGCAAACATTGTGTTTGCTTACTGCATAAGGTGGGAGAATGCCACACAAAGCATTAAGGATATTATGGACTCTATTGAGTCTTAATTTACAGTTGTCTTTGGTACCTATGATGCATCCAAGGATAGAGACAGGGCAACCTGGAACACCATCTCTACACAGAGAAAAATTCTTCATGTTACAAAATTAGAAGGAAGATATTATCAAGAAATTTGGTCTACTTGGTGATAGTGTAAGAATGGAGTACACTCTAGTAGCCAATGATTTGGATGATGTAGAGAAATTGGACAAGATCAATCTGACCCCAGATACTTCGGATGATGCTGAAGAGAGTTTGATTGCATTGGAATCTCTGAATAAGATGTTGATAGCTTCTATACAGAGTTGGGAGAATGGTAAGATAACCTGGCAAGGTATTCTCAAGGAGCTTCAAATCCCACCTTCCTCCGGGTAATGTCTTTTCTTACACATTGATTGGGTTAAACCCCTAAGGGGGAGTTGGGAATTTTTTGATTCTTTTATTTTAGACAGTCTATGCACATATGTATATTCATTTTTTTGGGACCACCCTTTGTCCTTGATATCAAAGGGGGAGAGAAAAGGAGAATTTTATGGAGAGAAAACGTAAGAGAACTGTACATAAGTGGCTTGTAAATTCTCTTGGCACATGTTGCCATCAATGAAAAAGGGGAAGATTGTTGAAAGAATGAAGAAGAAAATATTTCTTAATGAAAATTTTGTGTTGTCATTGATGTCACCATGATATATTCAAGTTGCAAGTGCAAGCTCAAACTCAAACTCATAAGTGATCTAGTACTCTAAATCGGTATGCAAAAGTGTCCCCTAGGATTTTGGTCCGCAATTATTTTTTGGTAATCATCGTTGCTCACCATTTTGGGAAATATTTTTTGGTTGTTGGAAGCATGCAAGGTTGGAATTTCATGTGTTTAGGTGCTCATATGGAATTTTGGCATTGTTCTGTTGTTGTATTTTGTTATTAGGTCTATCTTTGGTTGACCTAATAAACAATTGGTGGTATAGTGGATTAACTCTATGTTGTGGATGTATGGGTGACCTATCCTAGGTCCAAGCCGACATGATGTAGCATGCCACATGCTTGAATTTTTTTTGGGAAGTTTTTGTATGTTCCTGAAGCCCAAAGTTATATTTTTGGTAAATATGTGTTGCATCTAATTAGGTTGACCTAATAGATTCTTGCCAACAAGTTAGCTATATATATATTGGGTAGTTTGGAGATTGAAGTATGTATGAGGTAAAAGAGTGAGTGGTTGTGAATGCAAATAAAGAGCCAGTATAAGTCTGTTGGCATGCAAATTTTTTGAGCATCAAAAGAATTAAATCTAAACTTGTGAGGTGTAATTTCAGTAGCTCATATTATGGTTGTAAACTATTTTGTTACTATATTTCTTGTAGGAAGTGAGCCTCTCTTTTGGACAGTGAGTCTTGGTAGTGAGCCACATTTTGTAATATCTTATAATTGATTATACTATATTGTGAGTTAATCATCAACATGGTTTTTCCCTCATTGGATTTTCCATGTAAAAATCTTGGTGTTCATGTGTTGTGTGCTTTCATGTTATATTAATGCTTCTGCTTATCTTTTCTGTTATATGCATTGGAGTAATTGGATGGCATTTGTTCAATAAGTGTACAAGAAGATACTGATTCACCCCCCCTCTTAGTATCTTGGATATTTAATATTTAGATCTACATGAATAGGATCTTGAAGATCCTTTGAACGTAAAGTTTCAAAAAGTTGTCAAGAAGTTGTCATCTTCACATAAACTCACCTACAGATTGGAATTCAGACTTTCGAACTTGAAGATCAAACAAGAAAGAAGCTATAGAAGATCACTAGAGGCTACAAAAGTTTCAGTCAAACCCTAGTAGTAGGACTAAATCACCCTACTAGGAATATTAGTCCCAATATATCCCTTTTTCCACCTTTCTATAGATCTAGATCAGTCACCAAAAGATTCCAGATTCTCCCAGAACCCTATAGCAGGACTAAATCAGCCTACCTGGTGTATCAATCCCACTGTTCTTCAAACAACATATTCAACATATTTTATAGGGTTTATAGACCTTTTGTTGGCCTCTCCACTCCTTCAGGTTCTTTTTTGTTTCATTTTATTTTTCAATCTTATTTCATGTTTTAAGTTTCTAGGGTTTTGTGCACGAGTGTTTGCATTTCTCCTTTGAGATTCATTTAATGGTGAACCCCCATCCAATTACAATATCAATCCCCTAGACCATTCCTCAATTAAGTCACTTGGTTGAGGGATCTAGGTTTCCTAATGAAATGAAGTGTGAAATAAGTCTAAGTTCCATCTCCTAAAAGTTGGACACTCATTTCTCGTGTGTTCATTTTGGTGAACCCGATCTTTGGACCCTTGAATTTTTTATTTGAAGAAAATTGTATTCCTAGATCTAGATTGCACTAAATTTGCACTAGATTTACATTAGTTGAATAGCATTTAGGACTTCTAAATATTGCATTAGTGAAAAGTGGAAATAGGTTGCATTTTGCATTTTGCATCATTCAATTTCATTGGAAATCTATAATTGAAAATTCATTGCGCATACAACCTAGAAAAATTAAAATAAACTCATAATTTTCTGATTCAAGCTTAAAAATCCTCATCTAGGACTCATTCACCCATCTAGGCAATTTAGTCTTTGTATGGGTCTTTTTTCCAGATTTCTAGATATTCTGTGTTGTTTATTTTTCACTATCTAAACCTATCAAAAACCCTAAGTGGGACTCATACCCAGCTAGGTGTATTAGTCTTTGGTTAGATCTGAATCTGTATTTTATAACATTAAAATCTTGTCATTTATGTTTTTGGTTGTTGTCTTTAGATCACTGTTTCAATTTGTAGAATTACTATCATTGGCAATCTTTTCGAAACTGGTTTCATTTCAAGTACATTTGTAAACATCAAATTAAAAACACATCATCTCTTGCATTCTAAGCCAGTCAATTATTAGTCTTGAATTTCAACATGGATATATGCTTTGGTAACTTTTGGATGTCCTTGAAATCATTGGTGGATGTCTCTAGTTGTGTTTTTAGAAATGATCCTAATGCAATCGAACCCACTCATGATCAATCAATTCCTAACATATGTCCTCCTCATGAGGTTAAAATCATTGGAGAAGATTATGACAACATGAAAAAATTCATAAATAATTTCCTTGACAATCTTGAGACTAATTCATCCTTTTATCCTTCCATGAAACAACCAACACAACTTGAGATGTTTGGTCTTTTATATCCTTAAATTGAGACACAAACTAAACCTAAGATCCCTAAAATAGATGAAACTAGCTCCTCTAACCAAGAGAACCATCTTAGGTATTCCCTCTCAACATCTACCTTAACAAGTTGGTGAATCTAGCAAGAAAAAATTAAGCCTTACAAACTTAAGAAACTCAAATTTCCATATCCCATGCCTACACCTAAAAGAACCTTACACATACTTCTAAGTCAAGGACTCATAGCATTACCACCAATTAAATAAAATACAAATCTAAATCCTAATAACAAAAACATGTCTCATTGTCAATATCATAGAATTCTTGGACATAGTACTGATGAGCGTCATTCTTTAAAACAAATATTTAAAAAGTTTGATATCATAGAAATAGTCCCTTAAAAGTGTGTCCTTCTGCTCCTTTCCATGTAATAGTTGTAGGATCATAATATTCTCACTATTAGATGCTTTACATTCATTGTAAATCATTTCAAAATTCAAGGAGCTCTTTCTCATCACCTACCTCAGCTCATTCTTGTCTTGCACACTATGGGGGCAAGAATTTGTTAGCCTTGTCCTAGTTTTGGCATGTGTTGTTGTCCCTTTGGCTAGTTGTCTTCCTTCTAGATATGATGAACAAGATTGGGATGCAGATGGCCTACTATATGTTGAATCACATGTGGCTTACTAGTCTTGAGTTTTTTTTCCTTTTTCATGTTGTGTGTGTGATTGCATGTGCATAATGTGATCTCTCGTACCATTATTTTTGATGTACCTCTCTCTTTGTGACATTCCTCTATTTGTATCTATGTTCTTTTATATTTCATAAACCTTTATATTTTCTTTGTCTCGTGTTTTGATTTTGGGGATGAAACAAGGCATTGAGACATTTAGGTCTCTTCCATGTTGACCCAAAATATTTTCCTTTATCTTTTCTTTGTCTTGTGTTTTCATTTTGGAGATGATGCAAGGTGTCAAGACATTTAGGTCTTTTCCATGTTGACCCAAAATATTTTATGTGTTTTCACTCTCTTTGTGTCATTCTTCTTATTCCATGAGTATTTGAGAAATAATGAAATTTTTGAGCTCTCTAGCAACATTGTAGCAAAGACATATTGGCCCCTAATCCATGGATCCCATATGTTATTTTGGGATTTCATTTTTGGGGCAACCCCTTTTCACAACTTAAATTATTGGAACATATGTGTGACATAGGGCTTTCCAAATAAGCTCTCATGTCGTCTTTATTGTTAGCATTTATCATTTTCTACTTTAAAGTAATTTCTCACAACATGGTGTTTAGCATTTTTTTTAAAGTGGGGGCATACATTGGCATTATTCTTTTGCATTTCAACTCATGTTTCATTGTGCGGTCTTCTTACTTCATGCGATGTGTTTTTCTCTTGGTGATGAAATTGGGTGTGATTTCCTTCAAGATTGTGATCTCTCTTAGTATATTATATTCCTCTTAGTGGAAACACCAAGTGGTGTGCATTCCCTAAGTTGTGAATCTTCTATTCTTTGATTGGTCCTCTCTTGGAGACATTAGGAATGATGATCCCTAGGTTGAGACCTCACATGAACTAAGAAATACCACTTTGAACATACCTTACACTATTTCCCATTTACAATAACTATTATATGTCCACCTTTCATAAAATACTTTTCTTTCCTGTAGATCCATCCTTTTTGTTCATGGGTGTTAGCATACAAATTTTTTCTTACCTCATGAATCCCGTTGTTCATGTTGTGTGGTGCCTTATCAAAGTTATCAAGAGGTATAGCTTTAGTATGGTTAGTACATATGGGAGCCGACCACAGGCATGCATTTACCATAGCCACTTGCTTGTCTGTGTGTGAGAATTTACTAGCCTTGTGCGTATGTGTCTCAACTCTCTAGGGGATCCCCTAGTGGATACCGGATTCCACTAGCCCATGTGAGCATATGTTTTGTTTGCATAGTGGACATCATGTTCCACTTGTAAAAGTTTTTATACAAATAGGTAAGGCTTGATCCATAATAATTTTGACAAATATTTGAGGCTTCATCCACCCTCTTTTTCCTTTTCTTTCTTCTTTATATGTCTTTGACAATGTATGTTTGTACCTTGTTGTTGCTTCATACATCATTCACATGCATGTTCTTTTGTGCCTATGCTGGTTTGCCATAGGATATTGATCATCCCACTTGATCATTTTCATCCTATCTCACTAGAATCGGTACACTTGGATCCCTCTTGATGTGAGTTTGATGCAAGGTCATCCTATCACTAAAGTGGGTGCTAAATGTAGTGTAGGAAAATGTATCCCTTTACATTTTCACACTTTTTAGGTCCTCTATCTTAAAATTAGGCCCATTTATGCCTTAATTGGTCCTATTTTGCATCCACAAGCCTAATTAAATGCATTTTTCTAAGGATAATCTTGATATTTAACAAATGGTGAATCATAATTTAATGTTTTTAGTTGTGTTTCCAGATCTAGGGATCTAAGACTCATGCACCCCTTTGGGTGTATGGGTCCCACCTAAGTCTCAAGGCTTGATTTTAAATGTTACATTGAACACAACTCTCCTTGAAGTATGTATCCCGAGTTTAAGCCTCTGGGACTCATATGCCCAACTTGGCATATGAGTCTCGCTTTAACCTAGGACCTATTTTAAATCAATTTCTTGGTGATATTTTATTATCCTTAGATTCAAATTTTGAATGTTGGCTTACAGTGTTGTAATTTTAGGGAATCAGGCATAAAAAAGTATAAATACAAGGTTATCTTGACACTAAGTTTATCCTAACTAATAATCTAGAAATTTCAAGTATCCAAGTATCTTAGAAAGTTTATGATATCAAGAGAATTCAAGAGAAAATAATCAAGCATTTGGAGCTACATTCAAGATTCAAGCATCATGTCAAAGTCTTCATGCATCATGTGTGTTTGTGAGCTAACATTTGTGATGTAGGTTTCATGATTCAAGCAAGCATTCAATCAAGAGTCAAGATCCAAATTCATGGTAGCCATTTCACACAAGTTTGCAACCTTCATTTCAAGGGTTTGGTGAGTTGAAACATTGCATTTGTTCATTCATTTAATACCTTCAATGTGCTTTTCTACTTCATTTCAAGGTTTAATTACCAAAACAGGGTTTGTCCAAGGCAAACCCCCATTCCCTAATAAAACTACATTTTTCTCTCTTGATGCATGTTTTCAGATCTACTTGAATTGGAGCTTGAAGATCCTTTGAAGGTAAAGTTGCAAAAAGTTGTCATCTTCACAGAAACTCACCTATAGACTGGAATTCAGACTTTCAGACTTGAAGATTGGACAAGAAAGAAACTAGAAAAGATCACTAGAGGCTATAGAAGTTTCAGTCAAACCCTTGTAACAAGACTAAATTTCCCTACTAAGTGTATTAGTCCTAGTATACCCCCTTTTCCACCTTTCTATAGATCCAGATAAGTCATCAAAAGATTCTAGATTTTTCCCATAACCTTGTGGTAGGATTAAATCGCCCTACCTGGAATATCAATCTTAGTGTGCATTAAACAACATATTCTCCAAGGTTTACAGACCTTGTTTTGGCCTCTCCACTCCTCTAGGTATTTTTATGTTTCATTTTGTTTGTCAATCTGATTTCATGTTTTAAGTTTCTAGGGTTTTGTGCATGAGTGTTTTCATTTCTCCTTTGAAACTTCATTTAATGGTGAACCTCCATCCAATTACAATAGGAATCCCCTAGCCCATTCCTCAATCAAGTCACTTGCTTTGATACAATTTTGGAGTCACCAAGAGACTCCCATGAACACAAGATCCTTGCAAAACTAAACAAACCTTCTATAAAGAGATTAAGAATTTTTTTTTGTAATGTCAATATACTCATACATATGTGTGTAAAATGTACAATTTTCTCTTTGCATATGTAGGACAAGAAAGAAGAAATAATTTAGTCCTGAATAAAATATTAGCTCTACTTTTATAGATATGTGATCTAGATTTTTCTTGATTCATTTAGAGATAGTGGTTATAGGAGTGGTTGTAAAAAAATTCAAGCGGTAATGTGGGCACAGTTGAGACAAGTGTGAGGACACATGTAGTGCATTCATGAGGTGAGATAGGAAAATGAAAACTCTCTAAGTGAGCTTAAGTATTGGTGTGAATGAAACAACTAGGTAGATGTGAACTAGTTAGGTAAAACCTATTTTCACTCTAATAGTTGAAATGTAAGTGAAATTGAGAATAGAATGTAAAGGTAAAAATTGCATATCTTGTGCCTTTCCCCCTCATTATGGGTTTACTTTGACCATGTTACCCTTAGCATAGTGACTAATGTACAAGTGGCATGTTTTGGTGCAATAATAGGAAAATATACTAATCCTTACTTGATTTCATTTGCATAGATCCCAAATAACTAGTTTTTTCATTAAACTCATCCATTGAATATCCTAGATTAATTCTTAAAGTCTAGAACAAACCCAAGTTAGTTTGATTAGTGTATACATGAACCAAAACCTTTTTTTTGTTTTTGGATCCAAGCAAATTGAACATGAAATTTATTAGGTTGTGTGATTAGGACAACTAGGTAGATGTGAACATAAAATTTAAAGATACTCTAATTCATTTCAAAACCATTTGAACATCCATTAGTAACTCATAGCACTATCCTTCGAAGATAAAATTCATAAAGAAATGATATTGCATAATTTTCTTACATTAGCATCTATAAACATCATTGAATGTTTTTCCTACTATCTACAATCTTTGATATAATACAATCTACTTAGCAATAGGGATTTGGCCAAAGGATAACATTCCCCATCTAGCAAGCTCGTAGATGGTTCCTATAGACACAAACCCTTTTGGACTAGGTGCAAACATCAAGTCAAATATGTTTCACAATTGAAAATAAAATAAGTTAAAATTTATTCACACAAGTTCAGACTCACAAAAATGATCAAATTTATCATTGTAAAGATCAATTTTTTTGTTGTAAAAATAACCCAAATTACTAAAAAATAAAATTTACTAATTCATATAAACAAAAAAAATGAGCTTCTACAACAAAATCTAAGAAATCTCAGAGCTTTAAAATCCATTGTCCTCCATCAAATGGACTGAAACGTTGTTAGCCATGAATGCCCATAGAAATCAGTTATGGCCTAAGGTGGCTTCACTCCACAGACTGAGCAAAGGAGATGAGATCTCGGAAAAAAGACCTCCTTCTATCGTGATTTTGGTCAATGTTTCTGTTCGAACAAAAACTCGAAAAGACTCAGCTACAACAAAGCAGCGCATATCAATGAAGCTTGTACGCCAAAAGGTTATCCGCGAGGACCTTCCCAAGGCTAGGTCGCAGGCTCAAAACCCGCGGCGCCCACTTTTGGTCGAGGACATTAAAATAACGACCCAGGAGCTTCAGGAACTTGGTACCTGTCAGTCCTGTGAGATGAATGAAGCTCTCCTATTTTCCAAACCGAGCAGGAAACTTCTGTCATCAGAGTTGGCCCTCAAGAGCCAAAGTATGACGTCAAGTAACAGTAATTATTGTTACATGTAGTCATAGAAGATGAAGAAGAGAGATAAAGATACCAAGAAAATGACCAAAAGTTTGGCTGAAAGGGGTATGCTGCATAATAAGTTGTATGCTTCTGATAATGGGTGTTTCATCAGTGCCATGTTCTTTCAGTTCAAGAGTCGTTAATTACATAGCAAAAACGCCAGCACATTATAACAAAACAAACTTGCTTTATGGGTTTGTAGTGATTGGGCCTAGGCCTGGTCATTGCCAAGCCACTTTATGTGAGTGTATTATGATTTGAATTTCAAAAACTGCGAGCATGTTACAACACGCTCGTGTTATTTGAATGCATTAACAAAATGCAAGCACGTTATAGCATGCTTGCATTATGGTCTGTATTGAAAATTTTTCCTTCTCTTTTTTTCTCTTTCTTGTCTTTATGTTTCAAGGAAACTGTATACATCAAATAAACACTTAATTTGACATTTACATATAGACGCTTACTTTCTTATACTTTAAGTTATATTTCATGCATATAGTTTTAGGATGTTTGAGAGTGGTTTTAGATCTCTAGTTTTTGGAAGATCTTATAATTTTTCAGACTTACTCAAGTTTCAGTAATCAACAAGTTGTACCATCTTTCTCTCACTCTATATCTCACTCATTTTTTACCCTTTATGCTCTAGACCTCTCTTTCACACTCTCTCCTTCCCTCTCTACTTATATTTATCTTGTCATTCTCTTTGTCTCTCTCTCTCTCTCCTTCCCTCTATACTTCTCTCTATTTCACCTCTCTCCCTCCCTCCATCCTTTCCTCTCTCTCTCTCTCTATTCCTTCCTCCCACTCACCTTCCCTCTCTACTTCACTTTATCTATCCTATCCTTCTCCGCCTCCCTCCTCTCTCTCAATATCTTCACCTCTCTCTCTCTCTCTCCCTTTGATGCACCTTCACTTTCTACTTCTCTCTATCTAACCTATCCCTCTTTGTATCTCTCTCTCACCCTCCCTCCTCTCTCTCTATCAATCTCTCCACCTTCCTCCCCCCTCTCTCTCGCATTCTCTCTATGTCACTTCTCTCTCCCTTCATCCCTCCATCCCTCACTCTTTCCCTCTCTCCATCTCTCTTCCTCCCTCCTCTCTCTTTCTCTCTCACCCTCCATACCTCTCCCTCTCTCTCTACTTCTTCCTACTTCCTCCCCCTCTCTATCTCTCCTTCCCTATATACTTCTCTCTATCTCTACCTCTCCCCCCCTCATTCCCTCCTTCTCCACCCCCCTCTCAATCTCTCCCTCTCTCTCAATATCCTAACCTTCCTCCTCCCATCCTTTTATCTCTCTCTACCCCTCTATCTCTCCTTCCCTATATAAATATCTATCTCTCTCTCCATATCTCCCTCTCCCTCCTTTCTTCCCTCTCTCTCTTGAAATCTCCCCACCTTCATCTTCTCTCTCCTTCTATCTATACTTCTGTCTATCTCACCTTTCTCTCTCCCTCCTTCCCTCTATAATTTTATCTATCTCCCCCCTCTTCCCCCTCTCTCTCTTCCTTCCTCCCAGATACCTTCCCTCTCTACCTCTCTCTTGCTCGCTCCCTCCCTCCTTCCTTCCATCCCTCTCCTCTCTCTACCTACCTACCTCTCTCTCTACTCCCTCCTTTCCCCCCCCTATCTCTCCTTACCTATATACTTCTCTCTATCTCTCTCTCCATATATATCTCTCCCTCCCTCCCTCCCTCTCTCTCTCCCATCTTTCTCTCACTCTCTCCTTCCCTCTCTATTCAATATCTCACCATTCTCTATTTTTAAATCTACCTCTTTATCTTTCCTTTCCTACATACTACTCTATCTATCTCCATCTCTACCTCTTCCTCGCTCTCAATCTCCCCACCTTCCTCTCTCTCCCATATTTCTCTCTCATGTTCTCCTTCCCTCTCTACTCTCTATCTCACCATTCTCTCTCTCTCTCTCTCTCCCTCCATCCATCCCTCTCTACTTCTCCCTCCCTCCTCCCAATATACATATCTCATTCCCTATATACTTCTCTCTATCTCTCTCTCTCTCTCTCCATCTCTTTATTTTCCTCCTTCCTTCCCTCCCTCTTAATTTCCCAACCTTCCTCCTTCCCTCTCTCTCTACTTCTCCCTCCCTCCCCCATTTTATCTCTCCTTATATATTTCTCTCTATATCACTCTCTATCTCTACCTCTCCCTCCCTCCTTTCCTCACTCTCCCTCCCTCTCTCTCCCTCTCTCCCTCTTTCTCCCAATATCACAACCTTATTCCTTCCACTATTTGTTTCTCTCTATCTCTCTCCATATCTATCTCTCCCCCTCCTTCCCTATCTCTCTCTCTCTCCCTCTCTCTATCTCTCCCTCTCTCACCCTCCCTCTCAATCTCCAAACCTTACACTTAACCCTATACCCTAAACACTACCCCTCAAACCTCAACCCTAAAACTTATACCCTAAACCATAAACATTATCCCTCAACACTACACTTAAACCATAAAACCTACACTCTCAACCCTTAACCCTAAACAATAAACCCTATACCCAATATCCTAAACCCAGATCCCTATACCCTATACACTTAACCTTATACCCCCAACCTTGAAAATTATCCCGCAATCCTCAACCCTATACTTAAACCCTAAACCCTACATTCAACCTTGTACCTTAAATCCTAAACCCTAAATCCTCAATCCTATACCCTATACCATACACCCTTAACCCTATACTTAAACCCTACACCCTATATTAAACCTTGTACCTTAAAACCTCAAACCTAAACCCTATATTGAATATTCTAAACCTTAATCCCTATACCCTATACACTTAACACTATACCCTCAACCCTATAACATAAACCCTATAACCTCAATCTTATACCCAAAACCTTGAACATTATCCCTCAACCCTATACTGAAACCTAAACCCTACACTCTCAACACTTAACCTTATACCTTGTATCCTAAACCCTACACCCTAAACCCCAATCCCTATACCCTATACACTTAACCTTATACCCTCAACCCTTAACCCTATACTTAAAGTGTAAACTCTACATTCAACCTTGCACCCTAAACCCCAAACCTTAAACACAATTCCTTCAACCCTATGACTAATATCCTAAACCCTAATATCAATACCCTAAACACTTAATCATATACCCTCAACTTTGAACACTCTCCCTCAACCCTCAACCCTATACCTTAAAACCTAATCCCTACACCCTCAACCATCATCCCTATGCCATATACCCTAAAACCAAAACATTATAACTCTTGACCCTATACTTAAACTCTAAACCCTAAATTCAACCTTGTACCCTAAACCCTAAAGCCAATAGCCTCAACCCTATACCCAATATCCTAAACCCTAATCCCTATACCTTATACACTTAACCCTATACCCTCAACCTTGAACAACATACCTCAAATCTCAACCCTATACCTTAGAACATAAAACCTCAACCCTCAACCCTCAACCCTCAACCCTCATCCCTATACCTTATACCCTAAACTATGAACATTATCCCTCAACCCTATACTTAAACCCTTAACCCTATACCTTATACCCTAAAAATTTCACCCTAAACCCTATACCTAATACCTTAAAACTTAATCCCTATACCCTATACTCTTAAATTTATACCCTCAACCCTCTACCTAATATCCTAAACCCTAATCTCCATACCCTATACACTTAACCCTATACCCTCAACCCTAAACATTATCCCTAAACACTTAACCCTATACCTTAAACCCTAAATCCTACACCCTCAATCCTATACTTAAAACCTAAACCCTAAATTCAATCTTCTACCCTAAATTCTAAACCCTCAACCTTAAACACAATACCCTCAACCGTATACCCAATATCCTGAACCCTAATCCCTATACCCTCAACCTTGAAAACCATACCTCAACCCTATACCTTAAACCCGAAACCATAAAATCTCAAACCTCATCCCTATACCCTCAACCTTATACCTAATATCCTAAACGCTAATCCATATAACCTGTACACTTAGCCTTATACTCTCAACCTTGAGCATTATCCCTATACCCTCAACCATCATAGGGGGAGAGAAAGAGGGTTTACGGTAGAGAGAGAGAGTAGAGAGAGACATCGAGAGGAATATGGGAGATAAATATAAGTAGAGAGGGAAGGATAGAGAGAGAGAGAGGAGACAGAGATAATTAGAGAGGGAGAGGTAGGGAGGGAGACAGAGGTGTGCGTGTGAGAGAGAGAGAAAGAGAGAGAATGGTGAGATAGAGAGAAGGATAGAGTGAGAGAGAAAGAGGGGGAGGGATGGAGTGATAGAGAGGGGGAGAGATTGAGAGGAGAGACATAATGAAGGGGAGGGAGGGTGAGGTAGATAGGGATGGAGAGTTACATAGTGAGATAGAGGTGTGTGTGTGTGTGTGCATGTGAGAGAGAAAGAGAGAGATGAAGGGAGAGGTAGGTAAAGAGAGGGAGAGGGGAAATAAAGATAATTCTAGAGGGAAGGAGAGGTAGAGAGAGAGGATAAATAGAGAGAAGTAGAGAGGGGAGGGTGGGAGGGAAAGGTAGGGAGGAGATACAGGTGTGAGAGAGAGGGAGAGAGGGAGGGAGGGAGAAGAGAGATAAAGAGTAGAGAGGGAAGGAGAGAGTGAGAGAGAAAGATGATACAAATTGTTGACTACTAAAATTGGACCTCCTGATTACTGAAATTTGACATGCTGATTATTGAATTTTGACTGTTTGAAAAATTATAAGGTCTTCCAAAGACTAGAATTTGCATTATAACTCCTAGTGATCTGAAACCACTCTCAAACATCCTGAAACTACATGAAGTATAACTTCAAGTATAAGAAAGTAAATGTCCAAATGTAAATTTCAACTTATAGTTTCCTTGAAACATAAGGACAAGAAAGAGAAAAAAAGAAGGAATTTTTTTTGATACATACTATAATATGAGAGCATTATAATGTGTTCACATTTTGTCAATGCATTAAAATAACACGAGTACATTATAATGTACTTAATATTTTTCCTTCTTTTTTGGCTTGGATTTGATTTGGATTTCTAACCCAAAGGCTTGTACTGCCTTTCCAACACTCAAAAATGTGTTTTTGCATATTCTACAAAAGTTCACATAATCTTGTTCATGCTAAGCATCAGGTTTGAACATGCTTCAAGGTCAAGTAAAAAAAACTTGGGTAATGTTAGGTTCTCTCTTAGCTATTTAGCAATGTAATTTTCTTCACATTTTGACTATGTTAATTCTTTCATCTTTAATTTCTTTTGTTGGTGTATTCAGTTTTTGTGAAAAACCAATGTTTGGTATTTTTTACTTTATTTTTTAACCTTTCATTAAAATTTCTAATAAATTATATTTTTATAAACTAAACTCCATTCTACACATTGTAGTGTAGAAAAATTCATACCTTTGTATTTTCACACTTAACTTGGACCTATTATAGCATCCCTTGCATTAAATTCCCTTTAGTTCACTTATTATGGGCTCCTAAGACCCCTTTTTGTGCATCCTGAGGTATATTTCAATTGTGAACCCAACCAAAATCCACTAACAACCATTAATCTTGGTAACCCACCTTTTAAAATGGAAAAATAATCTTGGTCAGAGCAAGATTCCCTTGATTGCATCTTAGTCCCCCTTAGTGGGACCAAGATTCCACCTAGGGCGTCTTAGTCCCAAGGGATTTATTTTTGGGAATTAAGAGCAGGAAATGAAAATATTTGATTTAATTTGACATTTTGTTGGCCTTTGGGATCTAATAATTGAATTATTAGATATGAATGCCTATAAAAGTAAGATTCACACCCATTTTTCACCTAAGTAGGTAAGAGGTAGCTAAGTGAGAGGCAAGTAAACAAGGAGAGTTTCAAGAAGCAAGGAATTGAAGTCTTGGAGCAACCTTCTATTTTGTTTTTGTAGGTTTTTCAAGCCCATTTTCAAGCCAAGATCTAGCATTTCCAAAGACTAATGATGCATGCAACTAATCGTACTTACAAGCCCAAGGACTTGTTTCTTGAATGATTCCATCTTCCATTGTTGTTCTACTTTCTGCCTAAGGAAGGTACATTTCATGTTTATGGCTTATAAGGGTGATTTGAGATATCCTTTTTAGGTCATTTTCATTTACATCTTAGGGTTTCTCCATGTTCTAGATTGCATAATATTACAAGCACTTAAGATTAGGGTTCACACAAATTTTCATTTTCAAATCTACGTATTTTAATCAAGGTTTAATTACCAAACAAGGGGTTTGACAAAGGCAAAACCCCATAAAGTATCAATCAACTTTCCTTTGTTTTGTAGGTTATTTATAGGTTCGGATTTGAAGATTTGGTGAAGAAGGAAGTGAAGACATTGAACCTCCATATCACATTTCAAAGTTGCAAAAATTCAGGTTGAGACTAATTCAACAGTAAGGGAATCTTAGTCCTCCAAGTGGTATTTTGTAGAGATTATTTCAGATTTTGTTTTGGCATCTGAAGATTTTACATCTGCCCCAAAAAAATAGCAACGAGACTAAGACAACAGTAAGGGTGTCTTCTTCCTCCCTAGAATATTTTGATAGCATTTTTACATTTCCAGAATCCTTATCACATTTCCACACTTTCCAGGTACATACATCCTAACTTGTTACTTAATTTTTTCATTTGCACTCATTATTTGGCTTGCATTACTAGGTTTTGTGAGTTGAGTGTTAAGTTGTCTTTTCAAAGCTTGAGGAATATTCATAGGTGTCCCTTGTTGAGAATTGAATCACCTTTGTGTTGATAGTCAATCCAATTTGGGATCCTAGGTTTCCTTGAATGAACCATTCCCTTGTGAAAAATCAAGGATTAGGGATTCCTTTCTTGCATTGTGAGTCCCTTCTCCTCCAAATCATTTTCCCCAACAATTCATTTTGGTGAACCCGACAATTTGGAAATTCCTTTTTCTAATTTGGAGTTCACTAAGGTCCTAGATCTAGGTTGCATTCATTCTTGCATTGCATCTTGCATTAGTGAAAGTGAATTTAGAGTTTCTCACATTTGCATTAGTGAAGGTGCATATAGGTTGCATTTTTACTTTCTTGCATCATCTTATCTCATTGAAAAACTGAAAAGTGCATTGTTAATTATTTTAAATAATTACATTTAGGAACATTGTTATTGCTTTCAAAATTGAAAAAATTGCATTCAACTTTTCATTTAATTGCTTGTCATTAGTCACTTTTTCTTGCATTCATTTGCATAGTTTTCTATTTCTACACATTAGGTCCCTAAGTAGGCAACCTAGGAACACTGTTAACAACTCAAATTTTTCTATTTTTCTAAAAACAAATTATTGGGACTAAAACACCCCTAATGGCGTCTTAGTCCCTCTGTGGGTTTTTGGCTCAGAATCCTATCCGTATTGTTTTATTTATGTTCTAGTTTCTAGAATCTCCAAATTTCATCAGTAGGAACAAGACACCCTTTTTGGCATGTTAGTCCATGTGGAGTTTGAGGTTGTAATTTTTAGGGTTAAACAATGAATTTTTATGCTTCTGTTTGTTGTAGTTACTTTTCTATTTCAGTTTGTCAATTTATTGTTTCATGCATTTTCATAGTTTAGGTTTACAATTGATTGATAAAGATAGATTATTGCACTTTCATTTGTTAGAAATAGAATTCATTTTACATTCATTAGAAAATCAAAACACAAAAACCAAAAACATTAAATCTAAACAAGCATACTTTTATGTTTAGTATGTCAAAACCGTTTTTCCAAGTTAGCATAATCCTCGAGCCTTTTAGTAGTGATGAATTTGATATGTTAGATGAAGCACTTGAGGAATTCATCTCACAAGGATAGTCCACTAAGGCTTTTTCAAACAAACCCAAACAAAGAGAAACAAATGTCATTCAACCTCAACTTATCGTTTATCCACCTTCAAACAATCTGAGAAACTTACAAAAATACTTGTCCTTATCCTTGAAGAACCTAAGAAAAATATGTCACAGAAATTGAGTTATAATACTATTGCTCATACATATAACACAACAAATAATAGACAACCTCAACCTAATCCCATTTCATTACCATTGCCTAATCCTATATTTCCTAGTGCTCCTCATTTACCATCGAATAATGGTAACGAGTATGATCTTCTTGAACAACTTAAGAATACTCCTACTAAGATTTCCTTATGGGATCTTATTCAACCCTCACCTAGCTACCACACCATGTTTCAAAAAACTTTGCAACAAGTTGTGGTCCCCCCTAGTGAAAATCCAATAGATGTAGTGACTATCTTTCAGGGAATAAATGTAGTTAACATCAATATTACCTTTCACAAAAATGAGTTACCCTCCTTGGAAGTGAGAAAGAAAAATGAATCATTCATGCTAATAGCTATCCACAAGACGGTAGGGATTAAGTGCACCGTTGTTGATAATGGATCAACTCTTAATGTGTGTAGTGTAACTCTTTTGGATAAAATTCGCATAGACAAGTCACAAATTCAACTTGATTCCTTATCAATTCGAGGATTTTACAACATAAGAAAGAAACTAGTTTGAGTGATCACTTAACCTATTACAGTTGGAAAGGCTACCTTACAAACTCTTATTCATGTTATGCCTCGTGAGATTTTTTATAACCTTCTTGTAGGAAGACCGTGAATTCATGAGATACATGTTGTGCCTTCAGCTCTTCATTGCATAATGAAGTATATTTATAATAATGTGTACAAAGTGGAAATTGATCTTAAGCTTGAAAGCTTCTTACAAGTAGAAAAAGGAACACTGAGTCCCCTGAAAACATTAATTCCAAACTCAAAGATAGAAAGAACCTCTAAGAACTACACAACAAGCGATTGAAACAACATATAAATTGTTGGAAGATGATTGGGGTTCATAGGATTTCACACCTTCGTTCATTGGGGAATAAAAAATCAACAACAATAGTGAAAAATAAAAAGGGAAAACAATAACATGTCAACATGTAACAAGATATTACACAAGGTGAATCTTCAACATGAAACAATTACATAACTAATTTCAACACAAACAATTATGAGCCACCTCCAAATTTGAAAGAGATGAAGAAACTCTATGGAAAAGGTTATGAGCATATGAAACAACTAGGCTATAGTGGAAAATTATGTGGCCCAAATGAACAAGGAATTCATGTTCCTATACAACCCTACTGACAAGATTGCACAAGAGGTCTCAGATATTGTCCTTCAAAAGAATCACAAAAGCCTTCACTTAGCATCAATCATATCTCAAAGCACATTATTAAAACAACTCTTACATTGAAACATCTTGAATTGATAGATACAACAAGCAATGAGTTGAATCTTGAACATTTTCTAAGAGATAAAAGTATAGACAAATTTCTAGAAGCCGGTGATAATAATGTAAAACACAATTATGACATTTTTGATAAGGAGATAACTAAAAATGAAGAAAAGGAAGAAAAACAACCATCAGATGATTGAAGTGCATTGCTTGTTGAAGACACAATCAACGTACCAATGGACACATCTAAAGAGGATAAAGTAATTAAAATAGGGAAATTCCTTGATTGGGAAGAACAAGAGAATCATGCAATGTTGTTACAAGATTTTCATGAACTATTTGCTTGGACTTAATCAAATATGCTTGGCATAGATCCTAAGATTGTGACACACAACATAGTTCTTGAAGAAAATGATAAACCCATAAGATAGAAAATAAGAAAGACAAACCCTAAGATAGCCTTGTTAGTTAAAGTGGAGATTGAAAAAATCCTCGAAGTTAGCTTTATTTGAATTATTGATTATTCACCATGGATCTCAAACATTGTAGTGGTGGCTAAACTTGATAATCGTATTAAGATGTGTATAAAATTTTCCCTTCCTAATATCGATATGATAGTTGATTCCACTATGAGCCACACTCTCTTGTCATTCATGGATGGTTTTTAAAGCTATAATAAGATTTTCAATAATCCTCAAGATCAATATAAGACAACCTTCACAACACCTTGGGGAACATTTTGTTTGGTTATAATTCATTTTGGATTAAGGAATTTTGACGCAACATATCAATGAGCTATGAATTTGATATTTCATGATTACATTCACAAAATCTTGGAAGACTATGTTGATTCAAAATCTTAGCAAAATCTATGACTTGTGAAGACAGTGTTAAAATCCTTAGAAAAATATTTGAACACATTTTCAAGTACAATATGAGATTAAATCCAAAAAATGTGTCTTTGGAGTTGAGAGTGGAAAACTCCTAGGATTCATCATCTCACATAGAGGAATTAAGTTGAAACAAATAAAATTGATGCTATCATAAACATTCTGCCCCCTAGAAATATATCATAGTTATGTAGCTTGCAAGGAAAGTTTCAAGATATTCGTCGCTTTGTTGCATAGTTGGTGGATTGGACCTTACTTTTCACTCAACATCTTAAAAATGAAGTGGAATTTAAGTGGAATAAAGAATATCAAAAATAATTTCAAGAATTAATTGAATACATTTCTAATCCTCTAATATTACAACCATCAATTCAAGGTAAACCTTTTATTGTTTATATATTAGCATCAGCCCTTGTTCTCACAACAATGATGGCTCAAAAATCTGATGATGATAAAAAGCATCTTGTTTACTGCAATAGTCGAACATTGATTGATCACGAAATATAATACACTCGTTTAGAGAAAAAATTCTTGGCTCTTGTTTTTGCCACCAGGAAGTGGAGAAATTACTTGCTTAATGCCAAAGTGCATGTGGTAGCCAAGTTTGATCCTTTGAAACATCTCTTTAACAAAATTGATTTATCAAAACGCCTCACAAAATGGGTTATGATGTTAACTGAGTTTGATCTTAAATTTTCCACATAAAAAGAAATTAAAGGAAAAGCCTTAACTGACCATTTAGCCAATGCTCCTTCACCAATAGCAACACAAAACAAAGACTCCTTCCCTGATGAGAATGTGCTAACAGTTGAGATTGAGACATGGGAGTTATACTTTGGTGGTTCAAAATATAGAACAGGCTCCAACGTAGGGGTTATATTAATCTCGCCTTTTGGCAAGCATATTCCTTTGTCATACCAATTAAAATTCCTATGCACCAATGACACAACTGATTATGAAGCTTTAATTTCTAGAATACGTTTAGCTCTTACATTAGGAGTCTAAAATATTAAGATATTTGGTGACTCACAATTAATCATTAAGAAAATAAAAAACATATCAAGCAAAGAATGATAAGTTATCAAAATATAAGGATCTCATGATGACTCGCTTAGATAATTTTGAGTTGTATACCTTTGATAACATCCCACAAAAAGATAATTGTCATGTGAATGCAATGGAAAGTGTAACTTCCCTTATATCTCCCGATGACACCTCAACCGATTTCACGTTCATTGTCCATACAATTAAAAAACTAGCAATAGATGAAAAGGTTAAAGAAATGTTGTTAAATACTATGCAAGATTCTAGTGAATGGTATGCATTGATATTCAATTATTTGAAAGACGGTACCTTTCTTGAGCCAAAAAATAAAAATACTCACTCTCGTATTTGAAAATTTGCATCTAGATATATCATTCTAGGAAACATATTATATAAAAGGTCCTTTGATGACCTTTTTCTTAGGTATCTTAAACAATCCATAATCCCTATAGCACTTGAAGAAGCTCATGTAGGTTCTTTTCGGGGGAATTTTGGAAGAATATCATTAGTTCAAAAGCTAATCCACATAGGATATTATTGGAAAAATATGGAATGTGATTGCTTCGAATATGTTAAGAAATGTCATAAATATCAAGAGCAACAAAATTTAATCCATTCTCATGTCTCTGAGATTAATGCACAAGATCCCATTTGGCCATTCTTGATATGGGGTTTGGATATTATTGGAAAAATATCTCCACCTTCATCCACTAGACATACGTTTATAAGCACGACAACGAATTATTTCATGAAATGGATAGAAGCCATTCCCTTGTGCTCAACAACCATCGATGCAATATGTCATTTCATATTGGAACACATTATTTCTCACTTTGGACTTCCTTCTGCGTTAGTTTCAGATAATGGGACACCATTTAAGAATAATGATGCAACTATTTTCTTAGAAACATTTAATATACAACATCGATTTTCAATGCATTATTACCCACAATCTAATGGAAAAGATAAATCAACTAACAAAACCATTGAAAAAATTCTAAGAAAAATAGTGAACAAACATAATAAAGGCTGGCATACACAATTAACATATACATTGTGGGCTTATCGTACTAGTATTAGAACTTTAACGGGAAACACACCTTACAACCTTGTTCATGGCATTGAGGAAATTATTCCCCCGGAGTTAGAGATTCCCTCCTTAAGAATCACTCTTCAAGGGATAATTGATGACAATACTTATAGGGAACAACGATTACACCAACTTAAAATTCTCGATGAAATGTGCATCGACACCCTCAATCATCTTCAAGCTTACCATAAGAAAATGCAACAAAATTATAATAATAATGTCATCCCTTTTTCATTGAACAAGGGTGATTTGGTTCTATACAAGAATTAATGAAATGTCAATATTAACCCGATAGAGAAAGGAAAGTTTAGCCCTAATTGGTTAGGACCTTATGTAGTTGAAGAAATCTATGGGTCACCTCTTTTGGAACCTATCAATGTTGCACATATGCGTTGGTATTATACCTAGACTTTATGAATAGGATGATTTTTAAAGAAGTGGTGTTAGAGTTAATGAGTAGTATGCCATTGTCTCTTGCACTTGCTTTATTCCTGTAGACATGAAAAATATACAATTCAATCCTACACACCTGATCCTAATCTTACTAACATCGTTTCTTCCCAAATCATCCCCTTTACTAATTAATTTAATTAAATAATATTTATTTGATTAAATTCATCATAATTCCTCTCTTAATTAAATAAATCAAATTTATCTGATTAAGTCATTCTCTTCTATTAATTAATTAAATTATTTTGTTTAATTAATCCTATATTTTATCTTTTAATTAAATAATTCACTTTATTTTAATAAATCTCTAAAGTCATCTCCTTAAATTAAATAAATTAATCTTTATTTGATTTATCTAACATCACCTTCTTTAATTAAATTTAGAATCATCATTCCTCTCAACTTTGATTTATTTAAATCCTAAAATCTAAGTCAAAATTGACAAATCATCTAATTTCTACTTAAATTGATCAAATCATGATTAATGCTAATTTTAATCCATCAAATCCTCTAGATTTTTCAACTTGAAGCAATAAATCAATTTAATTGATTTATTAAATCATCCATTTTCCCTCAACTTGACATCAAAAGGGAATATACCACAAATTTGAAAAATCCCTCCAAAAGGGATGAGTACATCCAACAAGGCATTAAAACCCTCTTACATGTCCTTTGCGTTGAGCCAAGTAACATTAACTTCATTCCTCTCTCCCTCCAACAAGCCAAATTTCAAATTTTAAATTTGAATCTAATAGCATTTATGGGCACATTCATCAAAATATGCTCATTCCTCATCCACTCACATGATAACAAGTGGTGCTTTATCATTGGCTTATCTTTTGTCCCACATCCTCCATATCTTTCAAATCCTCCATCCTTATTTCTATAAATAGAGGCCTTCTCTATTTGTTGAAGGAGCCACAATAGATGTAAAATCATTATGCTCATTTGTGTAGGAGAATTGGAACCAAAGTTATCATCTTCATATCAAAGATCGTCCATTTTTATCTTTTTTTAGCTAGGTTATGCATGAATTTAACCAAGGAGTTTCTATCTTCATTAAATCATCACAAAGCTTAGAAGGAGTTGGGAAAGGGCCATTTCCTACACATAAATTGGCACCAACTCCCCCATGGGATTGAGGATTTGTATGCTTAAATATGATTTAATTGCTTTTCTTGTTTTGTTCTTCATTTTTTTTTTTTTTTTGAGCATTGTAGATGAATTTCATGAGGAATCTTATTTCTAACTTGCATTTGGATCTAATAGGGTGATCCCAAAAAGTTGGTTTACAATTTATGAGAGGAACTGATTTTTCTTGAAATCACATATTTTTAGAAAATATAATGATTTAAACCTTATAAAGTTCCATTTTAAGGATTCCAATTGAAGAGGGTTTGATCAAACCACCTTAGATCAAACCCCCTTGGATAGAACCTCGCTAGTCTTAAACCAAACCTATAAATGAGTCTCTTTTACACCTATCAAAATGCTGATAAAAAATCACTTTTGATTTACCTTTTGGAGGATCAAATAAATTCATTTAAAATTTATTTCAAATGATTATGGTAGTCCTCAGAATGAGCTATCCAACAAATATAATTTTAATATGTTTTGGTTTTGTTATGTATTTGTTTTTTAGTTTCATTAAACATAGGTTTTTCATCAAAAATGAAGGTCTTTGTTCTGTACATGTGGAAAAATAACATATTATCAATTTTTTCTGAGAAATATGAGTGCACCAAATATTCAAGTCCTTGATCCAATAAAAAATAAAATTGAATTTTGATATATACAAAAAATTTCACGCATTATACAGTTGCGCTATGTATGAATTGTAATTGGTTTGACTTCAAAACTTGATTAAAGAAAAAATATTCAATAAAAACTATCTAACCAAGTGGAAGCACTAGATATCAGAGTTAAAAATATAAATTTGAAAGAATTATAATTTTATCCTTCATGGAAATAAAGTTATGTGTTATACGGTGTGCGCCACTTTTTAAAAATGTTATTTTTTGAAAAAAACCTGTTTTCATGGGAGATGGAAAAAGAAGTGCAATCTGATTCCAATTTTTTTGAAAAAA
Source organism: Sequoiadendron giganteum (assembly GCA_007115665.2). Lineage (NCBI taxonomy): Eukaryota > Viridiplantae > Streptophyta > Pinopsida > Cupressales > Cupressaceae > Sequoiadendron > Sequoiadendron giganteum. Next base: position 236,696,869 of record CM021107.1, on the reverse strand, counting down.
GTATTTTTAGAATCTACAGACAAAATGTGACGAGACTCTACTTTGCATCATCTTCAAATTCCTCATCGTTTAGCCGCTATAGGTGCCCGAGTGTGAAGATTTAGTAAAAAATAATAATTTTAGTGTCCAGTTTGGCCAAAAATTGTAAACCACTATTGTGGGATCACCCAATAGTGTGTTTTTTTGCTATGTTTTTGCAGATCTAGGATTGAGGTTCACATTTTGGTGCTAGAAGGAGGAAAATGATCATTATCTTTTTATCTGTTGTGCTTGTTGGATATCCTTGTAAAATAACTTCGTCATGTGTTCTTTGTTTGGTTTGTAGGGAGGGTGTTTTAGGTATCTTGTTGACCACATAGGAAGGCTTTCTTTTCTATGTTTTGGTCTGAGATGCTTAGAATATTTGAACTGCATTTCGAATAAGCTTCCATATGCCAAGTGTGAACATGAATACTCCTATCTAATTGTTGAGTCAAATTCCATCACACTAGGTACAACGCCATCCTGGTTCTTTCTACCTTGATGCATCATACCTAAGTTTATTATCAAACATAAGGTAAATGACCTTTTTATAATCCCAATTCCTGATAAGAAAATCATCATCAATCATCATCATAATTAAATAAATCAATTTTATTTAATTATCTTCAAATTTTCTTCATTTAATTAAATAATTTTTCACCAATTTCTTCCCATTTGATTTAAAATATAAATAAAATGTCATGTCAACTAATCTCTATCTAAAACTAGTCAAATCATGAATAAAAATAATTTTAATCCATGTCACATCCTCTAGATAATCCCACTTGCACAATCAATCATTTATTTTGATTTATTAAATCTCTATTTTCCCCCACAAGGCATATTTCCAAGGAATATTCCCTCATTAACTCCATTTGTTTGACTTTTTTGTCTAAACAAATTCCCCCCCCAAAACTCTCAACTATATGCATTTAATGCTTTTTTCAAATTTCAAACTCACTTAATAAGCATTTACTTGCACAAAGACCAAAATATGCTCAAGCTTCTCCATTCACATCTTGACAAGTGACATGTATCCATTGGTTGAGGATTAGTCCCACATTCTTCAACTTTGCCTCTTCTTCTCTCAATCTCAACTATAAATTCAAGGCTTTCTTTCTCATTTATCATCCACAATTTGAGCACTTCTACTACAGGCATTTTGGAGTTGATCACCATTTTGCATCTCATTTTCATTATCATCATCTAAGCTTATCTAGGATTGGGAAAGGGATCCTTTACATATCAAGGGTGCACCAATTCACTATGGAATAAGTATGCATTATGCTTCTTTAAGCTTTCAATTAATCTATGTTATTATTTTATGAGGCATGATGGATTATTTCATAGGAGCACTATTATGTTTGCATAGTTTGAACTAGCCCATGCTAATGAGTGTTGGAGTTTATTCTATTTGAAGATTTATGGTGCTTACATGTGGCGCTAGAAGGAGGGCATATATTTTCTTTACAATTGGTGTGCATTGGCTTACTTCCAACTATTTATTAGCATAACATTTGTGAAAGTTTCTATAGCTTCTACAATAAATATATTCTATGTATATCCAAATTACTTATCTTTGAAGAATTATTTCAAATGAATAACGTGACTTGTCTACGCTTTGGCATTTTGAATATGCTTCTACCTGACCCATTTTTAGTATAGCACTGTGCCACTGATTAATTTCTTTGTTTACCAGTTGTTGTCTAGTCTCAAAGATTTGTTGCAATTGCACTTCATCAAGACTGTGCTAAAATGAGCCATTCCCAACAACTACCATCTTCTCCAAAATATCAACTGTAGGATCTCTTCCAAACATTATAGCATGAAGTACGACTCTCGACTCTTTTTGCTTCAATCTATTTACAAGAGAAACGGGTCCTGTCTGATCAAAGTTTCTGCCATCACTCAAGAAAATGACTGCTCATTTCTTTTTCTCAATTTTTGGACCCACGAATGATTACATCCTTTTCCAATCATAAGCCACTTGAATATCTAGTGCCCTTGCATGCATAATATTGAAGTAGGTAGTAGATTATGTCCTCTGTCATCTCTTTCATTTCTAAGGAAAAGTATTGCCTTAGAATTAAACAAAACCACAAATACAAAATTGTCACTTGATGTTTTGTTTCGTGTGACAATGAAGTGAACAATTGCCTCATACACACAACTTGACCTACAATTGTGTCTAGGAAAAAAATTGGACATGGTGGGTCTTACATCAAATCCAATCATTGAACTAGACTTTTCAATGATAAAAACCACATGATGAGTGCGGGTAGGTGGGTTCCTTTAACTCAACTAACACCTTGAAGAACTCAAGAAGAATGTCCTAGCAGATGCTTTAAAAAAATGTGTTTTCTCTGAGAAATTTTGTCAAAAAGTTCATGTGACTTATATGTGCATCCAATTTTCTCACATATATTTGTTTCCCATTTGCTTGGATAGATTACTTATTGTTATAATGTGAACATGCCATCATAATTCTTGGGGCAGCGGTCGACCATTCACAAGATTTCACTTGTATCTCTTTATGTCAATTTCATTAAATACAAATTGATGCTGCATTGTATCTCTAAAGATTCATATCTTTCATGTGTTGTACAAATTTTGAGTTTGGAATTTATCCATATTGCAATCCCTCGAATCAGCATATATATCTTTCAAGTTTATATCTAAGATTTTATTCATATGCATTATATATGTAGAGTTTGGTACTTCATACTGAATTCTAGCGAGTTTTTTATTTGATAATCGCTAATGAAGATGTGGAAGATGTTGGTGACTGAGAGGTTTACTTAGATAGTGATTTGGTTTGACTTAGTTGTTGTCTTCATACTTTGTTCATAGAAATTTTTGAGGAATAGGCACCACCATCAGAAACCTTCTTGTTGTAGGTTAGGGAAATAAAGGAGTGCAAATAATAAGTGATATAATGATGCCAGGTTCAAACACCAAGGCGAAAAATGTAGTGTAGAAGTTTAATGGTTCTCAGTCCCCTCATAGATCTTTTTTCACTAGTACACATAAAATTTCTTTGTGGGCTTATTAACTTAGCAAGCTCCCATGTGCTAAAACCTTTTTTTTGTAGAATCGTCATTTTGGGGAAGGAGATCCCGCTCTACTCTGCTAGTACCATTTAGAGAAGGATTATTGTGGAGGATTTGGAGGATTTGAGATGACACTAGTGGAATAAGCAACGAACTCTCACAATGCTTTATCTCTCTTACACACTTGCATTCTCCTTTACCACTTGAGAAATTTACCGTATGTGAAACCAAGGCCGCGACCCACAACACTATAAAGTAGGGAATATACAAGCATATTTTGGAGAGGCTGACTAGAAGAGGCGAAGATGCTGGTCAAGGTTTGATGCTTGCTAATAGCATTTGATTAAAATATTATTACACCTTTTTGAACAAAACTCTTGAAGATAGAAAATGCTATTGAGTTCGGTTTTACACTTGCTAATTGAATTTTCTAAAAACCATTTTATTTGGATCTTTAGGGAGAATGTGAATTTGTGATTAAAAGTTCTCATTATGTCTTTTGACAACTATTGGAAAAAAATGTCTTTTCTTATTTGCATGTATGGCTAAATGTCTATGTTTGACAAATGAGATATTTGGACATTTAAGACTATGACACATTGATTTTATTGTGGATTTTCAAGATCAAATGCTAGGGAGAGAAATATGTTCATCTTGTGTTGCTCAGTGGATGTTGGGGACTGTCATCATCAAATTAGAAGGCTTTTAACATCTATTTGTAGCTATCTCAAATCACACTCACGTACACAGTGCACAAGAGATAGTAAAATATTTAATGTGATGGTATTCATTCATGCTTTAGATATCTTTGGTCACTGACTATAAAATCTACTTTTGCTGCAAATATCGAATCATGTTTTTGATAGTAAAATCTTTCTTGAAACATGCATTTTTTTTTTAGTTCATCCAACATATACAATATAAATTCGTTAATGCTTCAACTTATTACATTTCTTTTTTATGCTATCCACCAGTTGATTGCATTTAAAACACCGATCTTGTCTATATCTAGTTTGAGAGGAGTTAATCATAATTTATTGAATGCATTAGGGACAACTATCGATTACATACCTTGCTATTTTTTTAATATTGTTTTTCTCAATAATTGATTGGCTTCATAGAGTGGTAACTCAATTTCAATAATCTAAGATTCCATCTTGCAACAATGATCAAATCCTTTAGGAATTTTTTTTTAATCTGTCAAAAAAGACTAATGGATTTAATGGCAACAAGAATGCACATATGAAAAGCTTCTCTAAAGATATAATTGTGAATGATTTTTTTTTTAGGAGAAGAAGAAAGGAGATCTTTTTTTTAATCTCTCAAATGCTTATTTTAAATGAATTGTTTTCTTGTTTTGAAAAGTTTATAAATTCATTGTGTTTGAAACTAAATTTATTAAGTTATCATTAGACCCTTCAAAAAATCATGCTTCTCATTTTTGATAACTTTGTATTGTTTATAGGTTGGTGTTGGAGTTGGACATTAGAGTTGAACAAAGGCGAACTAAGTGGAGTCGATTTGTTTTTGAAATTAAGACTTGAAAAAACATTTTTTAATGCTTGTTGTTACAATCTAGGGCTTCCATTTTATGCTCTCATTTTATGTTTTAAACCAACTCACCTTTATTTTTGGGTTTCAAGTTGGATTAGAATTGAACCTAGAGAAATACTAAATTTTAATCTGGGTTCTAAAAATTTGACAAATAACTCACATTTCAATTTCAGAGCTTTAAAAAGAACTCAAATTTTTCCTTTGGAAATTAAAATGAACATGTGCATTTGGTGTTTTGTAATATTTTTCACAAAGTAATATCATCTAAAAGATGTATGTGATTCTCTTGTGACTCATGATGATATTGAGAATAAAAATTCTTTTTATGATATCAGGTTGTTAAAAAGATTGCCTCTACATTTTGATTTGGGTTTAAAATTGAACAAACTTTCTAGTGTGAGAAAAAGGCATTGCAAGTGTTCTCTCTTTGTTCACATGAAAAAAGATGATCAAAATACAAACACACTTAGTCGCTATTGTGCACCTTTAGAGATCCTACCTTGTTGGAAAAAATTACTCACCCAAGGGAACGACTCAACCGGTAAGGAGCTAAAGACAAGCTTCTCCCAACTAGTATACAAATTTGAATGTTGAGGAAATCTCATCATTACAATCGTTCCTATAGAAAAGCTAGTGATTCTCTTTGGATTTGATCTTACCTCTTGTGTGGCCGGTCAAAAAGGTATCTTGATTAAGAGCCAAAAATGTTTAAAAGCCAACATCCTTTTCTATTTTTTGGTGCAAGAGGTCATTTCCTCTAAAGCTGCCCCACATAAACATGTAGTTCTATTGTAGAGATGAAAAGTTTGTCATGGGAGATTTATGAGAACTGAAGCTTGGCTGACCCGAGAAATGAGTGCATTGTAAGGGGGAGCTTGTGTGGTCAAGCTTCTAGTCATCCGCACTGAATATGTGTAGCTGGAGTAAAATCCAAGTGGGAACCCAACAAATATTGTCTCATCATCCATAGGAATTTTACATGTTCCTGGAATAAAAAACATATTGCTTTGATCAAAAACATTTGAAAACAAACATTCACAATATTTTCAAAATTTCAAACCCTTTAGGGAAACAAATATATTTGACGAATTCAAGTGCTCTTGCTTTCCCTACAGATTTCATCCTTAAGAGGAATCTAAGTACTTGGGTTTTCTCATCATTTGTCTTCACTAAAGTCAAAATTACAAAACTTCTGCCTTAATTTCCTTGATTCTCCACATAATGGAATTTGTGGGATGAGAAGAAGTTAGGACATTAGACATCTAGCTTGAAACTTTAATCAAGAGAGTGTATGTGGTAAAAATAACACATTAAGAAAAGTTAAGAAACAATTGGACCCCACACATGTGTTCTTCCAAACAATTTCCCACAAAATCAGAATCCACAAACCCAAGTTCAAAAGTATTAGTCCTAAAGCTCGTGAGGAGCGTCTTTGAAGACTTCTTGAAGTTAGAGAAAGGTTGGTTTAAATTTTTTACAAGAAATCCTCAAGGAAAAATCCTAACTTGTATGAGTTTTATTACCAATAGAATCCAAGTCTCTTCCAAAGGTTTTCATTTCTCACATAGGAAGTATTGCATGTTCTTCAAAAATAAGGTCTTGTAAAATAATTTTTATGTAGGTTCAAATCTAGGATCAAAATAAATAATTCTCATTCATCCTTCAAACATCAAACTCAAATCCCATCTCACCAACAAATGTTGAAAAAACTTGGAAATATCATCCATATTAGACTTTTGGAAAATCAAAATCATCTTGTTTGGTTAGATATGTGTAGATGAATCCTTCTCCACATATTTGATCAAATTATCAATCCTTGTAAATGAATTTACCTCCTGATAAAATTCAACATCTTGGGGTCTAGGAGTTCATTATCCAAAATCATCTTGTTTGACTAGGGATGTCTTGATGAATCCTTCTTTACACCTTTAGTCAAATCATCATCTTGTGTATGAATCTGCTCTATGACAACATCCAACCTCTTAGATTTTATAAGTCTACTATCTCCTCCAAGATTTCTCAAAGAGTTCAATCATCCGCACCATCCATCCTCCATGTATCTCATCCCCATCCTTTGATCCTTAAATCAAACTTGGTTTCTCTTCTTTGAGCCTAAATTTTAGACCAATCTAAGGTGTTAGAGGTTCATCTCTCACATTCCTGAAAATTGATCCTTATTTTATGGTTCAAACTCGATCTCAATACAAGAAAAACATGGAGCAAAAAAAAGAAACATCCACTTTGAATGATCTAAGTCAAACTGAAACAAAATTCAACCCTACGATATCCGTTGACCTCCCAATCAATCCTCCTAAAATAACTTAAAATCCTCAAGAGGAATGTCAAGTGGAAGACATCACCAACAAAATTTTAGGGATGACACATGATGAAATCCTTGAGATGGTCCAAAATTCTAAAAATCATTAATGCCATGATGTGTTTGTATCCCTCCCAATGTATGCTCGAATTAGCAAAAGAAGGGGCTAAACTCCCTTCTGACTATGATGTAAGCAACCTTGTGTAGAGGAATCTTGGGATCATGCCTCCAATCAAACCCATGCCTCTATCTCAAAGAATCACCCAAAGTATCCCACATATCACATCATCCATCACTCCAACCTAGCCAATTATTAGCAAGGGAAGCTCATTGCTTCGTGCACTTCAAACACATCCCCTTGTGAGAAACTAAGATTTGAATGTGAAGATTGCATCCGATTAATCCATCCCGGTGAATCCATTACACCCATATATTCCTCTCACATTCCATGATTCCACCAATCCAATCCCTTTTCATGCAACACCAAATTATCCTCTGGACACACAAACCTCTCTCCCTACCTCACAAGGAGAAGGTGATCTGTTGGGAGCTAGAGGAATCTTTGATCCATCATCATCACTTCAAGGGAATGCGCCACCTATATTTCCACCATTCCACCTCTACCACTTACATCTACATCACCCCTTGGGTTGGGTTTTCCTCCTTTACCTGCCATCAATCAATCAAATTAAAACACCATATCAAATCCTCATGTATTGCCATCAATATCGCAACAAAAAATGGTGACCATCCAAGCAACCCCAACAACTAACACATCCACCATTCCTCAAATCTCCCAAAGTATGGTTTCCCAAGAACCAAGCATCTCAATCACATCATCCATAACTCAAACCCCGATCATCAACACAACCATTCCACTCATCACAATAGTCAAGACCATTCCCAATCCACTGTTGCCACCACCAAAACACAACATGGTGAATTCATTCAACATTACGTTGCAAGTTTCTCAACAAGCTTCCTATCAAAAGGAAATTCAAAATCAACAGGCTTTCCAATTAACCGCTCAACAAGCACAAGCAAAATTAGCTGCACAACAAACACAATAGGCACAACAAGTCGCCCAAGCTGCGCAAGTAGCTCAAGAAGCTAAAGCCACACAAGCTACACAAGCTACTCAAATTGCACAAGTAGTCCAAAAATAACATGATCAAGCCCAAGCCTAATATCAAGCTCGACAAGCGCAAGTGGAAGCACAATACCAAGCACAATTGCAAGCAGCCTTTGAAGATTCATATCAACAAGCCTTACAATATTATTAAGCAAAACAACATGTGGCTTAATAGCAAGCCCAACAATAAGCTTTGTTGGCACAACAACATGACCAACAACAAGTTTTGTTGACACAGCAACAACACAACCAACAACAAGTGTTGTTGGCTTAGCCACAAACACAGACTTTACTCACTCAACAAAGCTTGCAACAAACTCACACCAACATCTCAAAACATGTTCACCCCACCTCCTGATTTGCAAAGCGATGTGATAGAACAAATCAGACCACTCTTGAAAAGTTCTTGATCTTCAATAATAAAAAACAACAAGGACACCTAGCAATCTATGTCCTTATCCTTGTGACAGGAGCTTAGCAATGGTACCATTCCCAAAGGGATTCAAAATCCCCAAATTTGACAAATATCATGGGATAGGAAACCCTGAAGATCACATCAGGGAGTTCTAGGTACATTGTATGGAAGTTGCATATAATGACACATATCTAATGCAACTATTCCCTCTAAGCTTGGCTGGTGCCGCCATGGAGTGGTTCTCTCATTTTCCTACTAGCATCAAAACATTCCAAGAAATCAAAGATGCGTTCCTCCAAAATCATGCATTCAACATTAGCGTGGATGTTAGTTTAGAGGAAATTTTAATTCTCAAATAGGGAAAGGGGGAATCGTTCACCTCCTTCCTCCAATGATGGTGATCTAAGGCCAATTGAAGCAAGTGGGTCATGCTAGAAGAATAAAAAAATTTCACTATCATCACTAATCTGGACAAGACCTTGACATTCTATCTGAAAATGCAATGCATCACCACATATGACCAATTAATCCCAAAGGCTCTTAACATCAAGAGATCCCTTATTACACAAGGGGGCACACCTACATATCTTGAACATGAAGATAGTCAATCATCTACTAGTTACAATGAGAAACCTTGCACATGGGTGAAGAATAGGAATGCCACCAACGATGGAGTGGTCGATGCCAAGGTCTTCATCAGTGATCCAAAGAAAAATAATCAAACACAACATCAACAACATAACAATAATCACAATAACACACAAGGAAATACGGTAAACCAACAACCACCCCACAATCAAGTCAACAACTTGAATCATCAAGGGGGACCACCTTCATGAAACAAGTTTCCCCCCAAGTGGAAATTCATAGCCCTTGGGGAATCAATCAAATCCATCATGAAAAAGTTGTTCAATAAGAACCTCATCAAGATCCCCACCTATGATAATTACCAAGAACCCCAGGTGAAACCACCCTAGTATAATGAAAATTTCCTTTGTGATTATCATAAGCTCAAGGGGAATACAACCGCCAATTGCATGAAGTTGAAGAATTTCATCTAGGATCTAATCAACGACAAAATCATAAATGTTGAGCAACTAGCTGATAACTAGGATTAGAAAATATACATGAACTTGATGCCTAATCACAACCAAGGAAACAAAAAAGGGAAGAAAAAGTATGGAAATGTAAATCATGTTTATGATGGAGTTGTTGCCTCCCTAGATGAATTATTCACTATTGTTAGCATCAAGGGAGCCAACGGTGATTGTGGAATCACCACACTGGACAGAAAGTTCACTATTGTTGGGGCACTGCAACCAACTAAGAACCCCACCATAAATTAGAGGTCCATCCCTAATAGTTACAACATCCTTGACCAGTTAAAAATAAACCCTGCTTAGATATCCATCATGGAGTTACTGAAGATTTCATTTGACCACAGAGAAATCCTTGAGGAAGCATTGGATTCATCCACTGTCTCCGCCAACCTTGATACAAAGAAATTCTAAGCTATGGTTGGTAACATCACCACTCCAAACCTCCTCACATTTTTAGATCACGAATTCCCCGCCCAACCATCTCACAACCGCGTGCTCCACCTTGAAGTCCTAGTTCATAAAAATAAGGTCAAAAGTGTCTTGGTGGATGGGGGTGTAGGCCTCAACATTTGTTCACTTAAGCTTATAAATAATCTGGGAATCTCTGAAGATTACATTGAAAAAGGTAAGGGTATCACAATCTAGGCTTATGACGATCAAGAAAGAGCGTCTTAGTGCACTATTCAACTCCCTATTCAAGTAGGGCCCACTGTTATGGAAACCACTTGTCATGTGCTTGAAATTGATCTGCCATATAACATCCTCTTGGAGTGCCCGTGGATCCATGGGATGCAAGCAGTTGCATCGAATTTCCATCAATGCATCAAATTTTCATACCAAAACCAAGAGATCACAATCTACAGTGATCCTGAACCCTTCGCCTACTGCAAGAACCTAGAAGCCAAGTACTGTAAATTTACTCAAGTCGCAAAGAACAATGAAGGCCCCTCAGCTCCATATATAGACCCATCCAACATCACCTCCAATTTTGGGACAAAGACACCCACCATCCCTAACATATCTGACATCAAGCTTATAATCCAAGACAATGGATGTGGGGAGTACAAAATGAAGAAGGGAGCCTTTTTAGTTGAGGAGTTACCTCAATCTCCAAGATCCAATGGACAATTGCAACCCACTAATACAACATCTTAAACCTTTAGAGTGGATCCCTCCTAATTTAGGTGTTGGGGAGATCTAGGACGACAAGTGGTGGATGAGCGAGATGTATCCAGTCTCCTCTATCAAGAAGAAAGGCCCACACCAAATCTTTCCATGGATGAAAGAAGAAAATGATTGCAAATGATGTTGGGAATGGGTTAAAATAAGAATGCAAGTCTTGAAAAAAATATCACCGACCGATTGGAACCCATCATTGTTGAGAAACAAATGAAAAATATTGACCTTGGGTGTACCCCTTTGAGTATAACCATACGCGGCTGCAATCCCCTAGTTAATGCAATCAAGACTCCCCCTTAGCTAACGACAACTGATTTAGAACTACCATTATCCACAGGTCTCCCCTTAGATAACTTCACCTTTGACATGACCAATGTGTGTAGTAGTAGTGATGAAGAGGATACCATAACTAGCTTACCCATGCTCTTTGAAGAATCCTCCCTACTCATTATTAACACCCTATCTTTTGAGTCAGACCACCGAACTCATAAAATAAACTTGGTCTACCCTCAACTCATTGATTATGACCAACGAGGACCACCAATTTTGGACATGTTAAAAAATGATGAGGCATTATAAAAAATCATGGGATTACGAGATACAATACCATGTAGAGATCATAAGGCTAGATTTGACATCACATGGGATAGTCAAGCTTATTACGGGGAGATGATTGAATTCTTCAGTCACAAAAGTGAGAAATTGAGAATAATCTCAAGGTACTTGAGTGAAGACCACATTGTGGCACTCTCTGACCATAAAATAGTAAAAATAAAGGATGCATCCAATGGTGAAAACCTCTTTGAGGTACCGGAGGATGAATGATTCAATCTTCCCCTCACTGCACTTCATCAAGAAAAATTAGCAGTCCTAGCAGAATAGTGTAACCCCATCAATCTAGGAACAAAAGCAATGCTACACATCACCTTCTATACTAAATCACTTCTCACGGAAGAACATGAACTCTTAGCTGCATTCATGAAAGAAAGGAAGGTAAATTTTGCATGGACTTATGCTAACATGCCTAGGTTGGATCTAGAGGTAGTAGTTCATCATTTGGCACTATATCCTAAAGAAAAACTAGTGAGAGAAAAGCTCAGAAAGATGCATCCCCAAATAGCCTTGCTAGTCAAAATGGAATTATAGAAGCTCTTGGATGTGGGATTCATATGCCTGATCAAATATCCAGAGTGGGTGTCCAACCTAGTACCTATTTAAAAACCAACTAGGGGCATCCACATTTGCACCGATTTTGGGGACTCTAATAAAGTGTGTCCTAAGGATGACTTTCCACTACCCAACATCAAAATGATAGTGGATATGACGGCCAAACAAAAGATGCTATCACTAATGGATGTGTTTTTTGGATATAATTAGATCATGATAGAAAAGGAGGACCATCACAATACATTGTTCACATGTCCGTGGGGGACCTACTCCTAGAACATGATGCTATTCTGGCTAAAGAATAAAGGAGAAAATTATCAGAGAGCCATGCCACTAATCTTTCATGACATGTTTCATAAGATGGTGGAAGATTATGTGGATAACATACTGGATAAATCAAGGAAAAAATGAGACCACATATCATCTTTGAGCTCTATTTTTGATAGGTTGGAAAATTATAAGGTCCACCTCAACCCAAAGAAGTGCATCTTCAGGGTACAATCAGGCAAGCTCCTAGGGTATATCGTGTCAATGTGAGGAATTGAGGTAGACCCCGACAAATTCAAGGTGATCCTCCTAATGGAAGCACCTAGGACACTAAAGCAGCTAGGAGGTCTATAAGGAAAGCTACATTCTATTAGCAGATTCATAGCACAATTGGAAAACAAACATATCCCATATTCTCATCTACTCCACATGGGGGTAGCATACAAATGGGATGACAAGTGCAATCAAACATTTAAAAAAATCAAGGAATACCTACTCATGCCACCAGTTCTGATGCCGCCAATTCCAAGCAAACCATTGATCCTATATATATCAACAATGGTGGCTCTCGATGCTCTCTTAGACCAACATGATGAAAACAAAAGAGAGAGAGAAATATACTATATTAGAAGGACCATGGTAGTACAAGAGCTAAACTATACTCCTATTGAAAAATCTTGTTTGGCAGTTATATTTGCAGCTCAAAAGTTCAGACACTACATGCTAGCTCATCAAATCAAGCTAATCATAAAGATAGATCCACTTAAGTACCTACTTTCTAAAGCCACTCTTACAATACATACAACCATGTGGGTCATGATATTGATAGAAAATGACATTGAATATGTGGAGTGCAAGGTCATCAAGGGACAAGTAATTGTAGATCAACTAGCAAAGGCACCCATATACATAGAAAACCCACTTATCTCAGAATTCCTTGATGAATCAATTTTTAGCCTAAGTATAAAAAACCATTAGAAGATGTATTTTGATGGATCTTACACACAAAATGGTTCAAGAGCAAGGATTTTCTTCATAAATCCCCAAGGAGACTACATACCCAAATCTTATAAGATGTCATTCCCATGCATGAATAATATAGCAGAATACGAGGCTCTTTTCATAGGCTTAAGGATTGCAGTACAATGGTAGATTATGTCTCTAAAGGTATATGGGGACTGCCAGCTCATAATCAATCAAGTAAACAATGAATATCAGATGAAGGACGACAAGTTAAATCCATACAAGAAATTAGTGGAAAGCCTCAAAGAGTCATTCATTGATGTCACCTTTGAGCAGATACCAAGAGCTAACAATAGGGCAACAGATGCGATGGCCATAATCAGATCACTCGTGGAAATCCCACACAACATCCCAAAGTAGGAATTTCTCATAGAGTAGCTTCTTGTACCTACATTCAAGGTACCATAGTTTGAATTCGTGTGTGAACTCATTGGTACCAGTGATCTGTGGTACCATGACATTTACACCTACTTGAGAATAAGAGTCTTGCCCACTGTTATAATCCTAAACCTTAAACGAGCTTTCGTAAAAAAGTCTTCATGTTTTGTCATCCTAGTAGAAACCCTCTATAGTAGGAGCATCGAAGGGACCCTATTACGTTGCCTAAATACTGAGGAAAATTTGATTGCTTTAATTGAGGTACACAAATAAATTTGTGGTTCACACTCAAGTGGTATGACTTTGGCTTAAAAATTGTTGAGGACTAGATACTATTGGTCCACAATGGAAAGAGACCACATGAATTTTTCAAAATATGTTTGCAGTGTCAGTAGCATGGGGACCTCATCCATGCACTAACTTAGGAGATTCATCCCATTGTTACACCTTGGACCTTTTCATAGTGGGGGCTCAATCTCATCGGTAAAATCACCCCCACCTCATCCAATGGCCACAAACTCATCATTACCACCACGAAGTACTTCAAAAAGTGGGTTGAGGCCATTCCCATGTCCTACATAACTAGAAATCAGATATCTAAGTACATCTTGAACTACCTCATTTGCCGATACGGTGTCCCCCAAGCCATTATCTCAGATAATGGGACACCTTTCAAAAATTAGGATGTTCATGATTTATGTGAAAAATTCAAAATCCAACATCACTTTTTAACTCCATATTACCCCCAAGGCAATGGCCAAGCATAAGCCACCAAAAAAACCATTTTAAAAATCCTTAAGAAAATAGTCAATAACGCTAATCGTGATTGGCATCTACAACTAAGTCCCGTCTTAGAGGCATACCACACAAGCATTCACACAACAATAGGTGCCACCCCATTCTCCCTAGTCTATGGATTAGAATCCATCCTCCCCATTGAGATCGAGCTCCCATCCCTAAGGATATCACTGCAAAATATCATTACAGATGAAGAATATCGGGTCTCATGGCTAAATGAGCTAGAACTACTAGATGAATAGTGTATGGATACCCCAAACCATCTATAGGTGTATCAAAACTGACTCAAGAAAATTTATAACAAGAAGATCAGGAGGAAGACCTTCCAAGTAGGAGAACTTGTACTGAAGGAGAATCAAAAGAATGTACCAAATCTGAATAACAAGGGGAAATTTGAACCCAATTGGTTGGGACCTTTCATCATCATGAGCTATAAGTCAGGGGCATATAAGTTATCAACACTGGAAGACAGAAGACGAACCTCTGCAAGATCCTATGAACAACTCCCATCTCAAAATGTTTTATGCCTAAAATATTTCAAGGTATAGAACCAAAAAATACAAAAAATTTAGAAAATGTCCTAAAAAAATGGTCACCTTGATGAAAACCTAGTAAACAGGCATCTTGGTGAAAACAGAAAAAAACCAAAAATATAAAAGTCCAAAAAAATTAGAAAAAGGATTGAAAATAGTAAAGAAAAAAAATCGTCCTCTAGTGAAAACCACTTTGGTGGTGCTTTGGACAAGTACCTTGGTGAAAACCTAGCAAACACGCACCAAGCATAAATAAAGCACTCTCCATCCACCAGGATCTTCATGGCTTATTCTGTACACTTACTTATCTGTTACATTACATTTATCCTTCCACCATCCATTCATGTCCATACCGTAGATTGATCTTGTGTTCGTATCATGTTCCACCCTAGTACTACTTGGCATATTCCTAAGGTTAGTTTTTCATACTTGTATCGAAGTAGTCTACCATGTCACATTGTGGGAATGGTCCTATACCTGCATCAGATCAGATTCGTGTATATTCTTGTGATCTTCCTTAAAATACTTCAAAAAATCTAAAAACATTAGAAAATCATATGAAAATCCAAAAACAACCAAATCATATCAAAATCCAAAACATGTCAAAAATATTTAAAACAAAGATTCATCCAACCAAAATACGTCATCTTTGAGATGGAATGTAGGCAAGGTTGATCTTTGATCATCGCTTGAGACACCCCAGGTCAGTCCTTTAGGCGTCTGTTGCAGTTAAATGGCAATCTGTTTGCCCATCTATTTCATCAGTAATCAAGTAGTCATCAGTTGAACTATGTGGTCTCTGCGTGTATAATTTAGGCAAGAATAATTTGTTGATCAACTCTCGAGACCCCTAGGATAGGTCTTTAAGTTAGTCTCTTGGTCAAAATCTCAGAGAACACAAAAACATTGAAAAATCTCAAAAAAGTAAAAACAACCTCAAAAAATTTCAAAACACCAAAAACATCCAAATATTTGAAAAAACCCAAAATGGTGCATCCATCTCATCTCGTTCTCACCTGAAATAATCATAATTCCTAACAAATCAATCATTATCTTCATCCTTTGGTAAGTTAGTCAAAAGAAAGTCTAGCAGGTTCAAAAGTGAATGCCTAATCATCAAAGTCTCAAGTCTAGGTCAGTAAGTGGGCAAGTTAATCAACTCAGAGTACTAATATCTTATCATCTAGTCATTCTCATCATCACTTGATCACAAAATTTCCTAGGATACATCCTTCCTACAATGGACATCAACATTAGCCATCATCGTAGTTTAGTCTTGGCTAGCGGTACAAAGAACATTAGCTTGTTTTTTTACTTTATCTTGGTCTTTTGACTTATCTTATTTTATGCTCATTCCAAGGACCTCTCGATGATGCCTAATCAAAAGGTTTAGAGAGAAAGGAATGGGGCGACAATCATTATCTTTTTATCTGCTATGATTTTTTGATGTTCTTGTAATATAACTTCGTCTTGCCAGCTTTGTTTTGTTTGTAGGGAGAATTTTTTAGGTGTCTTATTGACCACATAGGAAGGATTTCCTTTCTATGTTTTAGTCCAATATGTTTAGAACATATGAACTTCACTCTGAATAAGGTTCCGTATGCTAGGTGTGAACAAGAGTACTCCTATTTGATTGTTGATTCAAAGTCCATCACACTAGGTGCAATGCCATCCTAGTTCTTTATACCTTGATGCATCATACCTATGTGTGTTATCAAACATAAGGAAAGTTATGCTTTTTATCTCTCCCATCCTTGGATAAGAAATACATCATCATCATTCATCATCATATCTAATAAAGTCTTGATGACTAATAGACTTGTTGGACTTCTTCATCTTCTTGAATTGAAGGGTTCATCCCTCTCATTCTTCTATCCTCTTTCACACTAACATAGGTATCATTTCATCAATGCATCCATCCTACATCCACACTCTCATCCTGCATAATCACGTCATATCATCATAGGAAAACATCATCCATCTCATCCATCTCACATGCATTGCATCATTATTTAAGATGTTTAAAATAATATAGATTTGTTATTCTAATCATCTTACAAACATCTCATTTGCATCATCATTATCATATAGATTTGTTAGTCTAACCATCCATACATCCATTTTGAACCTTTTTGTCGCAAGATCGACCCTCAAATTGAACTTTTCGCTCAATCTCTTGAGGGGTAAATGTACCAATGTACTTCTTTCTATTGAGGCATCCAAAAAAATAAGATTTTTTTTTAATTTCAATCTTGGCGGCATCATTTTTTGAACCAATGCAAAAATTACATTGCTTCAAAGAGGGGCAAAATGTAGACACATAGAATATACATTCATCTTTAACCCAGATTCAATAATTTCATTTCACTAACCATTTTAATCATCTTCATCTAATTAAAATTCATCATTTTCCCTCTTTAATTAAATAAAATTATCTTTTGTTTGATTAAATCCTAAGTCACCCTCCTTAAATTAAATAAATTTTTATTTATTTAATTATCTTCAAATGTTCTTCATTTAATTAAATAAATTTGCATCAATTTCCTCCCATTTGATTTAAAATCTAAATCAAATGTCATGTCAACTAATCTCTATCTAAAAATAATCAAATCATGATTAAAACTAATTTTAATCCATGTCACATCCTCTAGATAATCTGACTTGCACAATAAATCATTTATTTGGATTTATTAAATCTCCATTTTCCCCCACAAGGCATATTCCCAACGAATATTCCCTCATTAACTCCATTTTTTTTTCTTTTTTGTCTAAAAAAATTCCCCCCCAAAAAACTCTCAACCATGTGCATTTAATGCTATTTTCAAATTTCAAACTCACTTAATAAGAATTTACTTCCACAAAGACCAAAATGTGCTCAAGCTTCCTCCATTCACATCTTGACAAGTGGCATGTATCCATTGGTTGAGGATTAGTTCCAAATTCTTCAACTTTGCGTCTTCTTCTCTCAATCTCATTTATAATTTCAAGGCTTTCTTTCTCATTTATCATTCATAATTTGAGCACTTTTACTATAGGCACTTTGGAGTTGATCATCATTTTGCATCTCATTTCCATTATCATCATCTAAGCTTATCGAGGATTGGGGAAGGGGATTTACCTATCAAGGGTGCACCAATCCACTATGGAATAGGTATCCATTATTCTTCTTTAAGCTTTCAATTAATCTATGTTGTTATTTTATGAGGCATGATGTATTATTTCATAGGAGCACAATTATGTTTGCATAGTTTGAACTAACCCATGTTAATGAGTGTTGGAGTTTAGGTTGTTTGTAGATTTATGGTGCTTACAATTCCTAACACCTAGTTTTATATGTCTTGAATATTAGATTAGTGGGCCAATTTGTTTTTGGGTTCATACTTTAGGTATCATTCTATTTAGACCTTATGATATATGCTACGCTAGATTAAATCCTTATTTGAATTTGATATTCTACAATTAAATCATGAGTGCATTTAATTTAGCATAACCTCATAAATCTAAGAAAGCTTAAGGAAAAGACATGTTAGATCATGGAGATACTTTTTGAATAGTCTAACAAATATTATTTAATAAATCATATTGCCATCTAACATATAAACATAAAATCCAAAGATGCTCATATATATATCAAAAGTTTTAAATACGGTGTCACTATGGCCTATGATTGTTGGATCCCTTGAGATATGGTGTGCACACCCATCGAGAGATGGTGGTGTGTGATTAGGATCTACTCATGGTATCCATCTCTCACATTTCTTGTATTTACCTATGTGCTTCACCCTCGTGTATTAATGCATCCACACACTCTCTCTCTATGCAATCTCTATTAGCCTGGATTCTAGTATTCTCTCTTTGTAGCTACTCGACCTCTGATTATAAGATAGGCTCTCTCTCAGATCTTTGAGATGCTTGAGACTCCTCTAACTCCACCTATAGTGTTGATACATGGCCCTTAGCTTGATCAATGCGCTTGGATACACTATCGAATGCTACCCTAAGCCTCACATAAGGCTCAAATAGGTCCATGCACTCTACCACAAACCATGGGGGAATGTACTCTGTGACAGTAGCCTCATATGTAGGAAGGGGTGACACTATCTTTGCATCCACATGTTGGAAGTGGTAGTCAGGATCTACCATGGGCTCTCTGAGATAGAAACCATAAAGAATAATCAATATGTAACATCCCTCTGTTTTTCTCTTATGTTAGATTAAGATGCTTTGTTATTTTATCATTTCTTATTGGGCAATACGAACTATGTGTGTTATGTGATGTAATTTCCCTGATGTTATACTTGACATGCTTTGATTAAAATAATGTTGGTTTATTATAACATGATTATTGCTTATGAGTTTTATTAATGATGGAAGTGTCAGTTTGGTGATACTATATTGGTGAAGGGGACATGATTGCATCACTCACTTGTGAGCACCCTACGATTCTATGATTTCCTCTTCACGGTGTATTTTATTATGATTTTATATGCATGTGCTATTGATGCCTTGGATACAGGTTTGTAGGTACATGACATCGACTCCACCTGGATTCACAAGTTTGAGTGTGTTGACCCAATGGTATGATGATTGGGAGATAGTAGCTAGATTACTTGTGTCAGTTCTACACCCTAGCCATAGTGTGTCCTTAGTCAAGTTTGTTGTGTCTTTGGGAGCTTGTTTTAATTTTATTTAATTCAGAAGGGCTCTTGAGTATGAAAATTAATACTTAGAAATATTGCTTTAAGAAGTGTTGATATTTATGTAAATTAAAATATTACATTGTGATATAAGTTTTTATTTAAGTTAATTAATTAAATTTAATCCAATGGGTTGAATTTATTTATTAAATAATTAAATTAATTAATAAACATGTTGTTAAGAGAAAATTAAAAGAAAAAAAAAAAAAGGGAAATTAATTTAATTTTAAATTGTAAATTTCAATTAGTGTTAATTAATTTTAATTTGGAATTAAATTGGAATTAGAAATTATTTAAACATTCAAAAGGCTTTGAGAAAATATATGATTGTTGAAAAGATATTTTGAATGTGACATCTGTGTGAGTAGAATTAATTAATTATTTTTGGTTGAGATATTATTTTGGAGAGGAATTTAATTGGAAAAAAGGAGAGAAGTTTTCTACACTGGAGATTTTTTGAGAGGAAAAAATATATATTTTTTTAAAGAGGTTTTTGGCTGAAAATTGATAAAAAAACAAAGGGGTTTTCAAGAATCTTGGGGGTTTTTCTGTATTTTTTTTGCATCTTCCTGGAAGTGGTGATTTTGGGAAAGCTTTGGAATTGATTTTTGAAGGGGAGGCTCTGCTTCAACTTTCATTTATTCAAGCTTCAGTAAACAGGTTCCTTCAAGTTTTAATTTATTTATTTTAATTGTTGAGAAAGATTGTCTGTACAAAAGTTAATTTTGTAGAAGCTTTAAGTTTTTTTTCAAAATTTGAAAGGATCTATTTATTGTTGAATTATTGTGAAATAACTTAGAGGAAAACAAGCTGTGATTTATGAATTTAGATTTAGTTTTTGAAAACCTCTATGTAAATTTAGAGGAAAGGAATTTTTGTAATCTTCTAGATTTGTTTAAATCTGCCTGTAGAAGTTTTGTTAAATTTTATTATGAGAAAGTCTGTGTGACTTGATTGAAATTGAAACCCTTTCATAAATTTGGGAAAACGATTATTGTTATTATGCAAATTTTCTTTAAAAAAAAATAAAAAAAATTGATTGTCCAGTTTTCCTGTAGATGCTTTCTTCAAAAACTTTTTCCCCAATTTGAATTATTATTGAAACTCAATAAATATATATACAATATATATATGTGAATATAAATATGTATTATTTATATATATATCCCCACACACACACACACACACACACATATATATATATATATATATATATATATATATATATTTATTTATTTATTATGAAATGTTTATTGTAAATATTTATGCAATTAAAATCGCCATATGGCGAAGCATTCTGAAAATCGTACTGTATTCTGTCATAAAGAAAATCTGTTTTATAAAAAAAAACAAAAAAAAACAAAAAAATTTAGTGGTGGGTGAGGCGGTTATTCTCCCCACCGCCCACTTGTACTAGTGTGTGGGGCATTGCGCTGCCTATGAGGTAGTGCACCCATTGCATGGGGGGACGTGTTTCCCCATAGGGAGCATTTCCTCCCCTCCTTTATGTGTGGCCGACTGTACTGTATGTATAGTCTGGCATACCTTGTTAATTCCTAGCGAAGTTTAATACAAAATTCGTCCGTTTTTTTTGGTATTTGCGAATTTCGAGTTTGCTAATTTAATTAATATGTAATTTAAGTATATATATTATATATATACACATTGTGTATATATTTGTATATACAATGTGTAAATATATTATATATATAGGTTAATATATTTTGTTTATAGAATATCAATAAAATATATACTTAATAATTATATATATCATAAATATATGTATATATGATTATATATTAAAATATAATTATGTATGTATATATATTATGAGTATGTGTTAAGTATATATTATTGCTTTAACTTTTAAATAAGGAGATAGTTATTGATAATGGAGATTTGTTTAAACATATTTAATGTAGATATATTTTATGGATTTTTTTTTAATTAGATTTTATGTTATTTAGTTTTAAATTGTTGCATGCAATCAGAAGATATAAAAGGAAGAATAATTTGTTTGCATGCCTTGGTCTATTAGGGAAATGGGTATTTAAGTAAATAGAAGAAAATGATGCTATATAAATGTAATTGTGGAATGAGATATTTAATTATATAATATAATCCTTTTGTAAGAACAAATGTTTTATTATTTAAAATTGGTGAATTGGTGAAATAGATTGTGGGATGTTTATCTCTATTTGAAGAGTCGGTTAGTTAATTAGTTGAATTTTCTTAGATGTAATTATTGTGTTGATTGCCTATGTGGTTCGTCTAATTGCAATTAGAGGAAATGAATATTTAATTAAGTGTATTACGAGAATAGGTATTTAAAAGATATATATACAATATGTTAGAAGAAACAAAAGTTTTATTATTTTAAATTGAGGAAATAGGGGAAATGGTTAGTGTGATGTTTATCTCTATTTGGAAGAGTCTTTTTAATTAATTACTTAAATTGGGATATTTGAGTGGTGTGAATTATTATAAGTTATTTCGTTGATTATGTGCAAAGATGTGATGAATTGGAATGTTGTAAACATTAAACTATTATGCTTTTATGATGTGTTTGAGATATCTTCTATGGTAATTAGGGGTAATTGAAAAGAGGTATTAGATGAGTTATTGTAAGTCTTCCTATTGGGGTATGTTAACTTTGAGAGTGGTTATTTCATGGGATTTCTTTTTGTAGTTCTCTGTGGTAATAAGGTTTGTTGTTTCAGCGAGTCACCCGATTTTCACGAATGGGGAATGGTTTGCTCTTCTTTGAATGGATTGTTGGATATTTTGTACCTCCTTAGTTTGGAGTGGTGATGTATCACATGATAACCGTAGGAGGGTGAAGCTCAATGGGGGCCGAGATCTGGAATGATCTAATGGGTAACTCATATATCTTGAGTGGCTTTCTCCTTGGTTAGTAGTATGTTTAGGATACTGGTGTGTCATACTGTTAAACTCTGATTTCAATTTATTCTTTGAAATAGTATTGTTCTTGTGGTAGTTTTGTTTAGAGTTGAGTCAGCCTATGACTAGAGGTTGTAGGGATTGTCCTTGTATCCGTGTTACTATCTCCTAGCACGAGGGGTGGGCCTTCGGGTAGCACTTGGTTGGGAGGAATGTGCGCCCTACACTGTTGGGTCCCCCTTTTGATTTGCAGTTTGCGTTGTGAGATTTTTCAGTGGAGAGCTCACAGTGGTTTCATTCTTTAGATTAGGCTTTATCTCTACTTCAGTATAGCTCTTGTTATTATTATTCCCCTCATTTTTTTTCGAGGTGGGATCTTGTTATTGTAATAGTTAGGTTTGATCTACCTCATTCTGGGAATGAGTATTGTAATCCACTTTTAACTTAATGTTATCCGAAGCTTCTTATTCTATTCTATGTGTTTGTATCTTTAATGCTTATAAGTATGTGAAATTAAATGTATGGTTAATATTTTAATTAATGCTTTATGTGAATATTGTGTGTATGTTTGGTAATCAATGTAATATTTTCACGTTACCTTAGAGGTTGTTGTGAAGTATTGTGCATCTCCTTTGATACTAATGCACTTTTAAGAAAAAAAATTGTACGCTTCTGCGTTGAGTTGCAACTTCCTTTAGGGTCCCTTGGCGGGGCATTGCATAATATATATCATCATAATATACATATAAATGAGCATGATATACATAAAAACATAAAGAATAATAATAAATACCATCACCTAGGTCTATAGCATGATTCATAGGAATCTTAGAACCCCCGGTGCTCTCCCCATTCTCTCGAGCACTGGAATGCATAAATTGTGACCTTGTAACTTGTGTAGGAACTGTATCTCTCCACTTGGGTCTAGGAGGACTAGCCTCACCTCTATCACTATCCTTGTCCATAGGTTGGATCTACTCATCCTATATCTCCTCATCATCATCCTCTCCCCCATAGTTTCTTTCCTCTTACTCCTCATCCCCATCTACAAATAGGTCTACTGTATCTATCCCCCTTCCTCACTCTCTATCCTCTAATATGGTAAAGGTCTTGCAAAGCCCATAGGATAGTCTATAGGAAAGATAGGTCCTGTCCAAACCACCTCCCACCACTCATCGTACTCCTCTATCATATTGAAACAATAAGCATCAGAGACTAAGGTCACGTCTATATCCTCCTCCTCTCCATCACTCTAGAAAACATCATCTATTTTTAGATGTTTAATGTCCCCAAGTCTGTAGCACTTTGTATTGACCATCTAAATGATTTTCATAGTTGTGGTCATCTTTGTATCTACCCAAATTATCTTATGATGCGATCGTAGTAGAAGGATCTCACTATGTGATCATGTCGTCCTAGAAAAATTCTATCCCTCTACATCCCCCTCATCTATCTTATAGTGTCTAGCCAAAAGAGCTCCATCAGATAAGGTCTCCATACAATATCTTCCTCCCTCAGCCTATCAAATATGACCCTCCAAAATAGTACATCACCATGCTTCCACACTTGTCTAAATGGATAACTAAATGCCTATGGGTATCCCATCACGGTGCCAATAAAAAAGACTCTCAGTCTAGTACAGGTAATGCATTCTAGGTACTAGGTCTATAGTAATGTACAATGAAGCATGTTGTTCACCTCTCCATAGGTAAACCGACCCAAGTAATAATATAGGTGCACCAATATGCTCTGACCCCATGCAAAGATGATACCATATATACAAAGAAGGAAAAATTCGCTCATTGTAGGTTGTAGCTCATCTCGTGCAACTGTCTCCAGTAGTAGCTCAATCCGTGGACATGTGGATGGGCTTGTGCTCAACATGATGGCTCACTCTACTCCAAGGTCACTCTAAAAAACAAGGTAAAAGATAAAATGAATATGAATTACCTTCCCTTTATCTTTATATACATGAATTTTAAGGTTATTTTTTGTTAAAAAGAAAAGAGTGCTTTTTTATTTAAACTAACACATTACGGGCTAGTGAGCTTCATTTTCAATATCGTCTGTTGCATTGAAATCATGGTTCCACTCCCATTCTCATCAAATATCTATCATCATGTGGCATGGTACTTGGAAATTCCCTATGATGGACTTGTGTAGTTTGATGTGGTTGGATTGCTACCTTGATTCCACCTTTGTAAAGAAAGCATAATCAAGGGGGGCATACATCCACCTTCAAATTAAATTTGCTAGGAAAGTTAGATATGGGGATTTTTTTTCAGCTACTAATGAATCTATGATGAAGGATGTGGTTCCTAAAATTGTGGTATATAGGTAACTATATTGGGGGTTTCATTCTTCCTAATGATTCCATATGAGTATCCTTTTATAAAGCTACTCTTTGAAGTACTTTAGCTTGCATATGCATGTAGTTTCATATGGGCACTAAAGTGGGGGCTAAATGTAGTGTAGAAAAATACATACCTTTTCATTTTCACACTTAATTTGGACCTATTTTAGCATCCCTTGCATTAAATTCCCTTTAGGTCACTTATTATGGGCCCCTAAAATCCCTTTTTGTGCATCTTGAGGTATATTTCAATTGTAAACCTAACCAAAATCCACAAAAAACCTTTAAGATTGGTGGGACCAAGACACCACCTAGGGTGTCTTAGTCCTGAGGGATTTATTTTCAGGAATTAAGAGTGGGAAATGAAAATATTTGATTTGATTTGGCATTTTGTTGGCCTTTGGGATCTAATAATCAAATTATTAGATAGGAATGCCTATAAAAGTAATATTCACACCTATTTTCACCAAAGGAATTAGGTAAGAGGTAGCTAAGTGAGATGCAAGTAAAAAAGAAGTAGATTTTTAAGAAGCAAGGAATTAAAATCTTGGAGCAGTCTTCTATTATGTTTTTGTAGTTTTTTCAAGTCCATTTTCAAGCGAAGATCTAGCATTACCAAAGACTAATAATGGATTCCTATGGAGGATCATTAGAGATTATAGGTTGGGGATGAAACTAGCCATACTTCCAAGCCTAAGGACTTGTTTCTTGAATGATTCTATCTTCCATTTTTATTCTACTTTCTGCCTAAGGAAGGTACATTTCATGTTTATGTCTTATTAGGGTGATTTGAGATCTCCTTTGTAGGTCATTTTTATTTTCATCTTGAGGATTCTATTCTAACACATTTGAATATGGTTTCTCCATGTTCTAGCTTGAATAATAATAGACACACTTAATATTAGGGCTCACACACATTTCCATTTTCAGATCTATGCATTTTCATCAAGGTTTAATTACCAAACAAGGGTTTTGACCAAGGGAAACCCCCATAAATAATCAATCAAATTTCCTTTGTTTTGTAGGTTATTTAAAGGTCCAAATTTGAAGATTTGGCGAAGAAGGAAGTGAAGAAATTGATTCTCAAGAACACATTTCAAAGTTGTGGAAACTCAGATTGGGACTAAGTCGGCAATAAGGGCACCTTAGTCCTCTAGGTGGTATTTTGTAGAGATTCTTGTAGATTCTCTTCTTCCGTCCAAAGATTTCGCTTCTGCCGCAAAAAATAGTTGTAGGGTTAAGACAATAGTAAGGGTGTATTTATCCTACCTAGAGTATTTTGAAAACATTTTTACATTTCTAGAATCCTTATCACATTTTTAGACTTTTCAAGTACATACATCCTAACTTTCTATTACTTAATTTTGTCATTTGCACTCATTATTTGGCTTGCATTACTAGTTTTTTTGAGTTGAGTGTTAAGTTGTCTTTTCCAATATTTTTCTTGGTGGTGAACCCTTCAAAGCCTAAGGAATCTTCCTAGGTCTCCCTTGCTAAGAATTTACTCACCTTTTTGTTGATAGTCAATCCAATTGGGGATCATAGCTTTCCTTGAATGAACTATTCCCCTATATGGAAAAATCAAGGATTAGGGATTCCTTTCTTGCATTGCGAGTCCCTTCTCCTCCAAATCATTTTCCCTAACGGTTAACACATATTATTTTTATTTTTTTATTAATTTTCAAAAATTATAGGGTTCACATTGTCAAATTTCTATTTTTTAGGATGTGTCCACTTTGAAAATTCATAAAAATAAATATTAATTCATTAAAAAATAAAAATAAAAAATCAAGACTACAATACATGCTGTTAGCTAATTTCTCATTGAAGTGATTTTAAAAGTACTATTTTTTTTTAACCTTTTGACATACCCACAACAAATTCTATCTTATGTATTTTTGGAAAAGCTTACAAATTTGTGTGGGTAACTTTGTTGAACCCCTTAATCTGCACCATTTAAAAAAAATGTATTTTAGAAAGTACATTTAGAGCTCTATGGTCCTAGTTTTGTTGCATCATAAAATTTTGAGTGTAACTATCTTCAATTTCTTATCCAAGGTTAGTATTTCCTGATTTCATAAAAACAGTGGCCACTTAAGACCCCTTTTTGGCTCCTCATCTTTGTGCACTTAATCATGGAGAATAATAATCGAGTACATTATGTAGAAAAACAAGAAAAAATATGGAACACAAACAACATAAAATAGGGACAAACCTTAGTATAACAATAGCTACTAACACCAACCACCATTCTAGAAAATACAAGTTACTTAGAGGGAGAATGACCAAAAACCTAAAGGTTGAGATTTACCTCCATTTCCCTAGAGAGGTGACATAAATATTCCTTGAGTGATTTGGTGTCACTATTGGACTCATGAGCCTTAGTTTTCTTATCCTTTTTCACTTTGGATTTAGTTATCTCCTCATCTATGATCTTTATACTCAAAGTGGTGTTCTCTATAAAATATTCTCTTAACTTGAGAATATTATAAATCAATCCCTTTAAATCCCCAACCTTCCTTTTGAGAGAAACTATGTTACTTTGTATGAAATTGATTATTTTTTGGTTGAAGTTGTTGGTAACTTGCAAGAGAAATGTGTACTCTTAATGTTTACATTGTCCTTACCTAAATCAATGGTATTATTTTCACTCCTCTTCTCTTACTCCTTACTCCCCTCTTTGTTATTTTTTGTGGAGTTCTTTTCCATATCTTTTTTCACAAGAACCTCATTTTTTCTCATCCTTGACATCAATGGATTTTTAATTCTTTTCCTTCCCATTATGAGCAAGGGATAGATAAGTATTACATAAAATTATATCACCCTTTGAGGTTTTATTCTCAAAATTAGAAGAAACATACAATTCACCCTCTTCATCAGTTACATCCACAATATTAATCTCTTTAATTGGGAGGGAAGAGGTAGAATTAAGTTTTTGGGTAGCAATACCAAAAAAATATTTTGTAGCAATAGAGTTATCACCTATATACTTTGTTTCCTATGGTTTAGGGTTAATCACATCAACATTACACTTACTTTTTCCTTTATTTTCAATTCCACTTCCCCCTTCTATATTAGGATGCAAGTTGGGACCATGAGACAAAGTGGAATTAGAGGGTTTCACTATCCTCTGGGTTGTTATAAGGAGAGGGGATCTCAAAAACAAGAAAAGGGGTAGACATACGGCTATAATTTTTCTCTTCTCACTTATAAGGAAAGGGATTTTAACCTCATGAATATAGAGATAGGGGAGTTACTTAGATAATACTAATAAGTCCATAAAATGAGACCCTAGTATAATGACAAGACTTCCTTATTACATTGAACATCATTAAAAAATTCTCAACATAGGATAGGGGATAAAATAGAAAACTCACCCAATAAATTTTGATGATGGTGACACAATAGAGGTAAATGATAAGTATATATGCATTGTAATTTCCCTCAAAGGGTGAAGAACTTGATTAAGAATAGGATGAAAATTTTCCAATGGGGGAGGTCCTCCCTTTTAAAACCACTAAAGTGTTTATTGAATTGTTCCTCACCCGTGAGGAAAGAGTTGATGTAATATTTCACCTAACCATTTTACACTCTTTTCACCTTCAATCCATTGGTTCCCAACCCCATACCATTTCCTATAATACTTTTAGTGACATTGAACTCAATACTTCAAAATTTAACCTTCCCTAAGATATGAGTATAGAAAAATTGAATGGACAAAGCTAGGTCAATTTATGCATGGAATCAAAATAAGAAGCCACATTATTGCTGATAAAAATTCCCCAAATCTCCTAATTTAATTTAATATCTTTACATAAAGAGGGATCAACCCTCACATGATCACAACCTATGGTAATTTAAGCATTATAAACTGTTATCCCTAATAATTTCACACTAGATTGGGCACCCTATTTTGTATGTAAACTTAATTATATTAATAATTTGATTATTTTGGATGCAAGTTGGGAAAATACATTAAATTCCCTATCATCCCTAGTTTTTAGGGCCAAAAAGTCCTAGACACTAGATTGGGCTCCCTAGTCCTAACGATGTGACTTTTGAAAGTTATCACTTTGAGTTCCAACCTTTGGTATTTTAAAATAACCCCGGGGAAACCTATGTCCAAGAAAATAAATTGGGATGCATATATAAAAACGTTTCCCTCTCATTTGAACATTGTAGATAGGGAAAAATCTTAAGTCTGAAATCTTATTAGATTAAGATTCAGGTTTTCACCATCCTCAATGTAGTTACCTGTAAAACACACACATATTCAAGATGAATAATATAATCTAAAAAAACATGCACTGTTACCAGGGATTCACTCCATTTTTCTTCTCAATGTCGCATAAGAATGCATGATTTCGAAGGATTTGACGGTTAAAGGAATTTTGGTTGCTCAATGTTGCAACATAACAATAGGATATGGATGATGGAAGAAGGATGGATGATGATGGAAAGCTACAGAATGAATTTGATAGAGTAATGGTACTGGAAGAATTCGATCCTAAAAGGCTTGTGAGAGATCGTATTTATAGATTTTTGACATGGACGAAGAAGAAGATTTGATTTGATTTGATTTTTGACAAAAGAGGAAATACAATGAGATGGGATAAGATTATAATAAAATAGAAATATATTGATTTTTCGTTTTAAAGGAAATAAATCCCAAAAAAGATGAGAAGGATAAGTGATGAATTATCTAATTAAATAAATTAATTAGATACACATGAGTTCTATTTTTAGAAAGAAAGCGAGAAGATATTTTAAGATTTTATTAATTAAATAAATATTTAATTTATCTAATTAATGTTGGATTTATGCTTTAGGTAATTAAATAATATAGATTATTAGATAACATTAGAAGAAAGAAGATATTATGAATAGAAGCAATTTGATTACTTAAATAATATAAATTATTTAATTAACATTAGAAGAATGGAGGGATTATTAATGAAATTAGTCAAATAAATAAGATTTATTTAACTAATTAGATGATGAAAAGGGTACCTAGGGAAAAACATGCTACAAGATGTCTAAATGACCTAATGTTGTGATAATATATTGTAAGAAGACATTTTTGGGTGTCTACATTTTGCCCCTCTTTGATATGATGTTTGAGATGATGAGATTTGTATCAAGTAACATCATTTCAAAGAAGCTAAGGTATTGAATAGATGAAGTGGATGATGATAGAAATATAATATAATGATGATGATAAGATGGGGGGAAGGATAAGATGATGATGGGATGATGATGTCCCCTCTCGAGAGGATAGGCGAGTTGGAAGGACCCGAGTATGCTCTCAAAATGGATGAAATGATAAAAGATGGATAATACGTTATGATGTAAGAAAGTGAGCAATCATGGTGTTTGATACAACACTAGACATTATGCAGCAAGATATAAGGACCAAGGTGACGATATGTCTCGTGCCCCAGCGTAATATAACCTTGTCTAAACATATGAGGGAGTAAACTTAGAGCATTAAAGTCCTAATGCACAAAAGGTATGATAAGACCTTAGATGCAAAGGATAGTGAAAAAATCCATTCCAACATACACAAGATATGAATATTAGTTGGAATGATACGAATTTGATACAAATGCATCTAAAACAAGAGTTTGCACAAAGTCAACACTGGTCAACCATGGTCAACTACAATTGCATCGCGTTGGCTACAATTGCGTCGCGATATGTCACATGTGGCTCAACATCTTGCAGTTGCATCACAATATTGTGAATGTGTCATTACATATAGCAATTGTGTGCCCTCACAACGATTGTGTTATTCCATTGCAATTGCGTCATTGGACCTGGCATTTGCATTGCAATATTGCACTTGCATCGTGAAAACCAGCATATGCATTGCATTTCGGCACTTGCATCGTTTGCCTCTGCAATTGCGCATTTTAAAATTTTGACCTAGCCACCCTTTGGACTTGAATTGTAATGCAAATAAATGCGTCGAATGCAAAAGAATTTGTGGCTTACGTAATGCTAATTTTGTCGCAACACATTTGTTTCCCATCCCTTAACCCTATTAAATGCACAAGAATTGAAAAAATAAATGTTGGATAGGGTACTTACCGGTGCCTCCACACCCTCAGGTCGTCAGAAAGTCCACATGCAGTAGCCATGGTGGTCTGTCGAGGGAATCACCATCTTCTTCTTAATCTCTGATCTCTGAAATTTTTAATTAGCAAATGTGAAATTGACACTTGGTTTGGCTTTTTCAACCTATTTATAGGTTAAAAATTAGGGTTTGACCTAATAAGTTTGTATTGAAGGCTCTTTTCACAACCTTTGTCTGAAATTTTGACTAGCTAAGCGTCCTCCATTTTTAAGGTTGATCATGCCATTATTTCTCTGGTCATTAAATTGATTAATCGGGATAATTTCCAAATTTTTCTAACCTTGGGCGAAAATTTGAAAAGTTTCCCGAGGGGGCATAAGCACTCCGTACCTTCACTGGAGCATATTCTAGAATTTTTTTCTTTGCCATAACCCGATAAACTACATTATGACAAAGAGGGGCAAATGTAGACACATAAGAATGACCTAGGCCTGCAAGCACTATTTTACCACTTTTCGTCCTAGCATAATTATGACATTTTAATTATGTTTCTAACGCACATTCAACTATTAATTAAATAATTCATAATTATTTAATTAATTTATGACTTTTTATTCTTCATGATTATTAAATAAATAGATCTTATTTATTTATTTAATGTGTCACTAATTATCAAAGTATGCTGATAATTAAATAAAGTTCTCAATTTATTTAATTAATCTTTGTCATTAATGTCCTCTTGATTATTAAATAAATATATTTGAATTTATTTATTTAATATGTCACTAATGCCCAAATCCTCTTTTAATTAAATAGATTTATTAATTTATTTAATTAATCAACTACCTCTTCTAAATTAAATAATTATTCCTAATTATTTAATTGCCTTATTTGATATTTCCCTCTTTTTAAATAAAACAATTTATTTAAAAATGACTTCACATGGTTAACTGCTTCTTCTTTTAGTAAATAATCTTAAATCAATTATTTACTATCTCACAAAATCCATATTTTGAATTAATTTTAATTCAAAATGGAAATATTCTTCTACAAATCAAGTAATTGCTAAAATTACTAATTTTCTAAATCTCATCTTATTTTTTATTTTTACTAATTTTCATCTCACTGTCACGTTCATTTTCCATCCTTGATTTAATTTCTTAAATTAAATCTTGTGCAATCATTTGGGAATTGTACCCTAACCCTAATTGAGAGTTTCCATTTTGAATCTTGACCTTTGATTTTAGGGCATTTTCAATCTCTCATCTCATTCGTCTATCCAAAATTGCATTTTCTATAAAATTTCAATTTTGTTCTCATTTCGACATCTCTTAATATATTTGTTTTTCTTGAATCTTTCATTTGATTAATATTAATCTCTTGCATTTGTCATTTAATTACTTGCATTTAGAATTTATTTTCTATTGCATAGTTTATAGAAATTCTTCAAAACTTTGGTTAGTGCTAGGTCATATAGTAGAGTTTGCTCATCACAATCTAAGGGCACACTCATCATCACAACAAGCTATAAGGTGCAATGGAAGTCAACCAAGGAGGAGGAAGGAATGGGTGAGATTGTTTCAGTTATTTTCCTTTCTTTATTTCTTATGCATTCTATTGTTCATTGGGGATTTAATTAATATTGCATGTATGTTGCTAACAAACTGATCTTGCAGAAAATCCTCAATCACAAACATAATAACAATTTATTATGAACTATGAACAATTATTATGCATAAATTGTGAAGATACATGTGAATTATTCTCTACATGCTTGCTACATAAATCTATTCTATTATTTGACTAGCCCTTGAAAGTGTTAAAGTAAATTCAATCATTCATCATCAAAAATTAATGAAAACTTATGGTGTGACATCACTTGAACAAGGGTTTCATGACTAAGGTAACTTTGTCTTATGTTATTCATTATTACAATAATTATTATTTACTTTATCTCTACCCCACTAGGGTAAGAACTCTTTACCATCATTACCATTTTCTTTGTGGAGGTGGAAACACCAACACAAGGGTTTTATTGAGGCCAACTCGTATACAACACAACCTTTCTCCTCTTTCAATGTTTATAGTCTAGATCTAAAGCCTCTATCAACAATAGGTTGTAGAAGAGTAGAAATAAAACTATTTCAAGTTTCCAAAAGCTGAGAACATCCCAAAACACCAAGACTAGAGCACCCATGCCCCTGTCCCTACATTTTAGGCCCAAATTTCAACTACAAGTGCTCCTCCACCAATACATTCTAGATCTATACCCATTTCTATATAATTTTTGTTTTTTCTATGTGATCATTCATATTTTTAGATCTAGGGTTATATCAATTAGGTTAATTAATTACACACATCAAATATGTCCTCTTTACAGCAAAGGAATAAAACCATAGCAAATTGTCTCTCCTTTGAGATAGTTAGACAATCACAAAACTCTAGTTGGTTTGTGTTCGAATGTTAAGCCAAAGAAGAATATAGATATAAGATAATTCACTTATTGGATCTTGGATCTCTTTCACACTTAACATTTTGATGATCTGAACTCTTCTTATAAAGTATTTTTTCTGATTAATTAACATATATTATGAAATATGAAACTAATCATTAGGTTATTTGAAAATATTTTTGCTCAAATGCATTCATATTATGTTTAAATTTTAAAAATGCATTGCAGCTCTTCTTTCACCACCTATTTAACATGTTTTTGAATTCAATTTAGATGACATTTGCAAAATGTTTTGATTTATTTACATAGTTTCAAATCCAATTTTTACTTATTTAAGGAATTAGATCTGAAATATTTTATTTTCATTTGAAAATTTAGTATGTTTACTTTGAATAATTAAAGCATTTAAACACTTTGTTCCTCAAAAAAAAAAAAAAAACCTAAAATACATTCTTCTACCATTTCATCGGCTTATCCAACTTGTCACCACATTCCTTTATCTCTTACTTCCTAAGAGCGCTCATATGTGAAGATTATTTGATCTATCATATCCTTTGAATGCTTAAAATCTCTAACTGATTATTTCATGTGTCTCTTATCAACAAATTAAGGTATATTGATTTCTTAAGCTCTTGCAGATTTTATAAATATAGTTTTTCACGAAAAAAGGAACTACAAAAATTTCTTCTCTTTTGCAAGATCTAAAACAATAAATCCTTGTACTTTTGGACTAGGGAACCTAACACCCCTATCCTATCTATTTGGATTCACTTTTTTGCACATAACTATGCTTTGTAGTCTCTTCTTAAATACGATTCTTGTTCTTGATAGTCTATTATGAAATTTCTAGATTTTGTTGTACATTATGAATTTGACCCTAATTCACCTAATTCATTATATTACCCTAAAAATAATTGTTCATCACAACAAAATTGATGAAATTCCTAACCAACCTGATTGGGTCTCCCTTGAGAACAACAACCAAATAATATTTTCTTTCTAAACATTGTTTCATTTCCAAATTACATTCTCAAAATATTTCATTTCACCACTTTACCCTCTCCCAAGATGTTTCAACCAAAAAATGTTGTGCATATTCATTCTAATTCTCCAAAACCACAGATTAAACCCTTTCTTACTATTAGAGGTTTTCTAAACCAGCCCAAACCTCCTAGTCACATTCTAAAATTTGTAGATCAACTCACTCATAAAAATAATATTAATCATGTCATCTTATAGTAATAAAATTATCATCTAGTTACTCACATACAATACTCAAAAAAAAAAAAAAAATTCACTTCCATTCTATTTCCTCAAAATTTTCTTCCTGCCGCACCTCGTCTTCCTCAACACCCGAGGAAAGAGTATGATCTTATTGATCAACTTTGTAATACTCAAGATCAGATCTATTTTTGGAATTTAATAATAATCTCACCTACATACCATAGGATGCACACAGAGGCCTTCCAAAATATAATTGTAACACTTTTTTCTAGACCAAATTATTTATCATCCTTGTTTAGATGTATGCATATAAAAAAATTAGATATTACATTCACCACAATAAACTAACACCCCATTGAAGTTCAACAACAACATGATCCTCTTTTGATTTTGGTCATCATTCATCAAAATGACATAAATTTTAGTCTAATCAATAAATATCAAGTCTTAATATTTATAGCATTCACCCTTTACATAAGATAAATATAGATGCATCTCTCATCAAGCTTGATACTCTTTCTATTCATGTATTTGATAATGTGATTAGACAACCACTAGGAACAATCACACTACCAATTAAACTAGGACTCGCAACTTTTCCTACCCTTATCCATGTCATTCCATATTCTCTTTCATATAATATTCTCCTTGGTAGTCCATATATTCATGCCATTGGGGTTGTCTCATCTACTCTTCACCATAAATTGAATTTTTTATTTAATAGAAAGATCTATATAGTTGAAGGAGGTCCAAATATGAAAATTTGTTTACACATCAATCTTCTATTTCTAAATCTCCTAGTACCTTAATTCCATCTTCAAAATTCAAAATATTTCCTTTTAATGATAAAAATAAATCACCTACAAATCTGCTCTTTGGTGATGATTGGGGTTCATTAAATTTTACACATTTTTCATTGGGGAGTACAAATATTACCATCAAATCCTAAAGAGCTAAAGGTTTTCTTGGTGACATCCAGACAATCTTGTCCTTCATCTTCTCTCCATAATACAACTCCTTATAATAGTAATAATGATCAATATGATGCTTCATATTCAAATACATATTTTGGTGATGATTGGTTTCATTATAATTTACAATAATTTTTGTTGGAGAATATAAAATCTGAAAATCTAAACCTAATGAATCTTCTATTGTATTTACACAATTAATAAAATCAAATCTACTTCTTCTATTTTGATAAATTCCCAGACACCATTATTCCATGATAATGTGCCTTCCTCTTCTAATAATGGGGATATTTAGCTTTCATTCTTATGTATTGGTTAAATCTAATAATATCCCCTCTCATCCTAACATCTCAACAATAAAAAAGGATTTTCATTCTTGCAAAAGAATTGATTCCTCTCATGTCAATACTGCTACTCCTCTTTCAACAAATAATCATGCTTCCCATTTGAATTGGAAAAACATCATGACATTGGTTTAAAAATTATTTGTAAACTTGGATACAATAAAAACATGGAACAATGATTTAACGATAATGTGAATCTTATACTGAACCTTTCAAAATGGGTTTAGGCTTCCAACCTCCTCCTTTGTCTACATCTCATCCTCCATCGAATAATGCATTTATGAATTCCTCTTGAAAGAAACCAAAATTTCCTTCACAAGAGAAAGTATTGATTCCTAACCCTTATCCCCTATCTGTGAAAGATCATATTTTATTGAGGCTTTCCAAAGCCCCACTTGATTACTCTTTTCCCTCTAACATACAATTAATTTCACAAAGAGAGTCACACAAATCATTATTTTTGTGCATATCATTGAGTGTTGGGTTATTTAACTAGTGAATTTCAAGCCTTGACAAATAAAATACAACTTTATTGTGGTTCTATCACTCTTCCATGCATTGATGCACCTATTCATTATAAATGATAAAATATTTCTATTGTGTTACTCCTCACTATGTGGCATTCATAGATGCATGTGTTTTCATGTTGGTACACTCTTACATGTGACCATATTTTATCTATGGTGGAAACACAATATTATCTAGAATGGTTATCCTTACCTATACACTTGAGGAACATGGATAATTATTTTTAGAGGTGTGCATCCTTCTTGAGGACCCCTCTTGAGGATTCACTCTCTTCTCTCTTCCTCCTTTGTCTCCTTAAAATATTAGAATAGAAAGTATAATAACATTTTAATGGGGTATATCACCTATCCATTTGTGCATCCATACATGTATTGTGTCTCTTGAGATTTGAATTATTGATGTGCACCATCCATGGTGGTTTTGTGCATAATTCCTCCTTAGGTTTGGTTATCATTCTATCCATTGAGAAGTTAAATTGTTCCCTATGATGTTAAACATTTATGCATAAAGTAACCTAGCATAATGTACCTCACTAGCCTATAAATTTTTGGCCACCTCGAATAATGCAAATTTATATCCTATGGATCCATGTACCCTATGAGAAACCTAGAATATAATAGCTTGATATAATGTGTGCTTTATGAGATCTTTATTTATCAATCCATAGTCACATATTGCTATTTTATGGTCCATGGGGTTTTTTTAATGTGCATGATCCCTAGTGACAAAGAAAGTTATTGCTAGAGTCATGCACCTTCTTTTGTTTGTATTGATTGACTTTATAATTTATCTATGTTTGTGCATTCAAGAGATTATTCTTGATAATTGAGACAACCTTACATACTAAGGTCTCCATACCTTGTTGATTTAGATTTTTAGATAGTTTGTACTAACATTGTTGTTATATGATCTATGCTTCATGTTTTCT
>CM021107.1:236613530-236659361 GCA_007115665.2 Sequoiadendron giganteum | reverse complement strand
TTAAGCAAAACAACATGTGGCTTAATAGCAAGCCCAACAATAAGCTTTGTTGGCACAACAACATGACCAACAACAAGTTTTGTTGACACAGCAACAACACAACCAACAACAAGTGTTGTTGGCTTAGCCACAAACACAGACTTTACTCACTCAACAAAGCTTGCAACAAACTCACACCAACATCTCAAAACATGTTCACCCCACCTCCTGATTTGCAAAGCGATGTGATAGAACAAATCAGACCACTCTTGAAAAGTTCTTGATCTTCAATAATAAAAAACAACAAGGACACCTAGCAATCTATGTCCTTATCCTTGTGACAGGAGCTTA
Source organism: Sequoiadendron giganteum (assembly GCA_007115665.2). NCBI lineage: Eukaryota > Viridiplantae > Streptophyta > Pinopsida > Cupressales > Cupressaceae > Sequoiadendron > Sequoiadendron giganteum. The sequence goes on along the minus strand of CM021107.1, from coordinate 236,659,031 downwards.
GCAATGGTACCATTCCCAAAGGGATTCAAAATCCCCAAATTTGACAAATATCATGGGATAGGAAACCCTGAAGATCACATCAGGGAGTTCTAGGTACATTGTATGGAAGTTGCATATAATGACACATATCTAATGCAACTATTCCCTCTAAGCTTGGCTGGTGCCGCCATGGAGTGGTTCTCTCATTTTCCTACTAGCATCAAAACATTCCAAGAAATCAAAGATGCGTTCCTCCAAAATCATGCATTCAACATTAGCGTGGATGTTAGTTTAGAGGAAATTTTAATTCTCAAATAGGGAAAGGGGGAATCGTTCACCTCCTTCCTCCAATGATGGTGATCTAAGGCCAATTGAAGCAAGTGGGTCATGCTAGAAGAATAAAAAAATTTCACTATCATCACTAATCTGGACAAGACCTTGACATTCTATCTGAAAATGCAATGCATCACCACATATGACCAATTAATCCCAAAGGCTCTTAACATCAAGAGATCCCTTATTACACAAGGGGGCACACCTACATATCTTGAACATGAAGATAGTCAATCATCTACTAGTTACAATGAGAAACCTTGCACATGGGTGAAGAATAGGAATGCCACCAACGATGGAGTGGTCGATGCCAAGGTCTTCATCAGTGATCCAAAGAAAAATAATCAAACACAACATCAACAACATAACAATAATCACAATAACACACAAGGAAATACGGTAAACCAACAACCACCCCACAATCAAGTCAACAACTTGAATCATCAAGGGGGACCACCTTCATGAAACAAGTTTCCCCCCAAGTGGAAATTCATAGCCCTTGGGGAATCAATCAAATCCATCATGAAAAAGTTGTTCAATAAGAACCTCATCAAGATCCCCACCTATGATAATTACCAAGAACCCCAGGTGAAACCACCCTAGTATAATGAAAATTTCCTTTGTGATTATCATAAGCTCAAGGGGAATACAACCGCCAATTGCATGAAGTTGAAGAATTTCATCTAGGATCTAATCAACGACAAAATCATAAATGTTGAGCAACTAGCTGATAACTAGGATTAGAAAATATACATGAACTTGATGCCTAATCACAACCAAGGAAACAAAAAAGGGAAGAAAAAGTATGGAAATGTAAATCATGTTTATGATGGAGTTGTTGCCTCCCTAGATGAATTATTCACTATTGTTAGCATCAAGGGAGCCAACGGTGATTGTGGAATCACCACACTGGACAGAAAGTTCACTATTGTTGGGGCACTGCAACCAACTAAGAACCCCACCATAAATTAGAGGTCCATCCCTAATAGTTACAACATCCTTGACCAGTTAAAAATAAACCCTGCTTAGATATCCATCATGGAGTTACTGAAGATTTCATTTGACCACAGAGAAATCCTTGAGGAAGCATTGGATTCATCCACTGTCTCCGCCAACCTTGATACAAAGAAATTCTAAGCTATGGTTGGTAACATCACCACTCCAAACCTCCTCACATTTTTAGATCACGAATTCCCCGCCCAACCATCTCACAACCGCGTGCTCCACCTTGAAGTCCTAGTTCATAAAAATAAGGTCAAAAGTGTCTTGGTGGATGGGGGTGTAGGCCTCAACATTTGTTCACTTAAGCTTATAAATAATCTGGGAATCTCTGAAGATTACATTGAAAAAGGTAAGGGTATCACAATCTAGGCTTATGACGATCAAGAAAGAGCGTCTTAGTGCACTATTCAACTCCCTATTCAAGTAGGGCCCACTGTTATGGAAACCACTTGTCATGTGCTTGAAATTGATCTGCCATATAACATCCTCTTGGAGTGCCCGTGGATCCATGGGATGCAAGCAGTTGCATCGAATTTCCATCAATGCATCAAATTTTCATACCAAAACCAAGAGATCACAATCTACAGTGATCCTGAACCCTTCGCCTACTGCAAGAACCTAGAAGCCAAGTACTGTAAATTTACTCAAGTCGCAAAGAACAATGAAGGCCCCTCAGCTCCATATATAGACCCATCCAACATCACCTCCAATTTTGGGACAAAGACACCCACCATCCCTAACATATCTGACATCAAGCTTATAATCCAAGACAATGGATGTGGGGAGTACAAAATGAAGAAGGGAGCCTTTTTAGTTGAGGAGTTACCTCAATCTCCAAGATCCAATGGACAATTGCAACCCACTAATACAACATCTTAAACCTTTAGAGTGGATCCCTCCTAATTTAGGTGTTGGGGAGATCTAGGACGACAAGTGGTGGATGAGCGAGATGTATCCAGTCTCCTCTATCAAGAAGAAAGGCCCACACCAAATCTTTCCATGGATGAAAGAAGAAAATGATTGCAAATGATGTTGGGAATGGGTTAAAATAAGAATGCAAGTCTTGAAAAAAATATCACCGACCGATTGGAACCCATCATTGTTGAGAAACAAATGAAAAATATTGACCTTGGGTGTACCCCTTTGAGTATAACCATACGCGGCTGCAATCCCCTAGTTAATGCAATCAAGACTCCCCCTTAGCTAACGACAACTGATTTAGAACTACCATTATCCACAGGTCTCCCCTTAGATAACTTCACCTTTGACATGACCAATGTGTGTAGTAGTAGTGATGAAGAGGATACCATAACTAGCTTACCCATGCTCTTTGAAGAATCCTCCCTACTCATTATTAACACCCTATCTTTTGAGTCAGACCACCGAACTCATAAAATAAACTTGGTCTACCCTCAACTCATTGATTATGACCAACGAGGACCACCAATTTTGGACATGTTAAAAAATGATGAGGCATTATAAAAAATCATGGGATTACGAGATACAATACCATGTAGAGATCATAAGGCTAGATTTGACATCACATGGGATAGTCAAGCTTATTACGGGGAGATGATTGAATTCTTCAGTCACAAAAGTGAGAAATTGAGAATAATCTCAAGGTACTTGAGTGAAGACCACATTGTGGCACTCTCTGACCATAAAATAGTAAAAATAAAGGATGCATCCAATGGTGAAAACCTCTTTGAGGTACCGGAGGATGAATGATTCAATCTTCCCCTCACTGCACTTCATCAAGAAAAATTAGCAGTCCTAGCAGAATAGTGTAACCCCATCAATCTAGGAACAAAAGCAATGCTACACATCACCTTCTATACTAAATCACTTCTCACGGAAGAACATGAACTCTTAGCTGCATTCATGAAAGAAAGGAAGGTAAATTTTGCATGGACTTATGCTAACATGCCTAGGTTGGATCTAGAGGTAGTAGTTCATCATTTGGCACTATATCCTAAAGAAAAACTAGTGAGAGAAAAGCTCAGAAAGATGCATCCCCAAATAGCCTTGCTAGTCAAAATGGAATTATAGAAGCTCTTGGATGTGGGATTCATATGCCTGATCAAATATCCAGAGTGGGTGTCCAACCTAGTACCTATTTAAAAACCAACTAGGGGCATCCACATTTGCACCGATTTTGGGGACTCTAATAAAGTGTGTCCTAAGGATGACTTTCCACTACCCAACATCAAAATGATAGTGGATATGACGGCCAAACAAAAGATGCTATCACTAATGGATGTGTTTTTTGGATATAATTAGATCATGATAGAAAAGGAGGACCATCACAATACATTGTTCACATGTCCGTGGGGGACCTACTCCTAGAACATGATGCTATTCTGGCTAAAGAATAAAGGAGAAAATTATCAGAGAGCCATGCCACTAATCTTTCATGACATGTTTCATAAGATGGTGGAAGATTATGTGGATAACATACTGGATAAATCAAGGAAAAAATGAGACCACATATCATCTTTGAGCTCTATTTTTGATAGGTTGGAAAATTATAAGGTCCACCTCAACCCAAAGAAGTGCATCTTCAGGGTACAATCAGGCAAGCTCCTAGGGTATATCGTGTCAATGTGAGGAATTGAGGTAGACCCCGACAAATTCAAGGTGATCCTCCTAATGGAAGCACCTAGGACACTAAAGCAGCTAGGAGGTCTATAAGGAAAGCTACATTCTATTAGCAGATTCATAGCACAATTGGAAAACAAACATATCCCATATTCTCATCTACTCCACATGGGGGTAGCATACAAATGGGATGACAAGTGCAATCAAACATTTAAAAAAATCAAGGAATACCTACTCATGCCACCAGTTCTGATGCCGCCAATTCCAAGCAAACCATTGATCCTATATATATCAACAATGGTGGCTCTCGATGCTCTCTTAGACCAACATGATGAAAACAAAAGAGAGAGAGAAATATACTATATTAGAAGGACCATGGTAGTACAAGAGCTAAACTATACTCCTATTGAAAAATCTTGTTTGGCAGTTATATTTGCAGCTCAAAAGTTCAGACACTACATGCTAGCTCATCAAATCAAGCTAATCATAAAGATAGATCCACTTAAGTACCTACTTTCTAAAGCCACTCTTACAATACATACAACCATGTGGGTCATGATATTGATAGAAAATGACATTGAATATGTGGAGTGCAAGGTCATCAAGGGACAAGTAATTGTAGATCAACTAGCAAAGGCACCCATATACATAGAAAACCCACTTATCTCAGAATTCCTTGATGAATCAATTTTTAGCCTAAGTATAAAAAACCATTAGAAGATGTATTTTGATGGATCTTACACACAAAATGGTTCAAGAGCAAGGATTTTCTTCATAAATCCCCAAGGAGACTACATACCCAAATCTTATAAGATGTCATTCCCATGCATGAATAATATAGCAGAATACGAGGCTCTTTTCATAGGCTTAAGGATTGCAGTACAATGGTAGATTATGTCTCTAAAGGTATATGGGGACTGCCAGCTCATAATCAATCAAGTAAACAATGAATATCAGATGAAGGACGACAAGTTAAATCCATACAAGAAATTAGTGGAAAGCCTCAAAGAGTCATTCATTGATGTCACCTTTGAGCAGATACCAAGAGCTAACAATAGGGCAACAGATGCGATGGCCATAATCAGATCACTCGTGGAAATCCCACACAACATCCCAAAGTAGGAATTTCTCATAGAGTAGCTTCTTGTACCTACATTCAAGGTACCATAGTTTGAATTCGTGTGTGAACTCATTGGTACCAGTGATCTGTGGTACCATGACATTTACACCTACTTGAGAATAAGAGTCTTGCCCACTGTTATAATCCTAAACCTTAAACGAGCTTTCGTAAAAAAGTCTTCATGTTTTGTCATCCTAGTAGAAACCCTCTATAGTAGGAGCATCGAAGGGACCCTATTACGTTGCCTAAATACTGAGGAAAATTTGATTGCTTTAATTGAGGTACACAAATAAATTTGTGGTTCACACTCAAGTGGTATGACTTTGGCTTAAAAATTGTTGAGGACTAGATACTATTGGTCCACAATGGAAAGAGACCACATGAATTTTTCAAAATATGTTTGCAGTGTCAGTAGCATGGGGACCTCATCCATGCACTAACTTAGGAGATTCATCCCATTGTTACACCTTGGACCTTTTCATAGTGGGGGCTCAATCTCATCGGTAAAATCACCCCCACCTCATCCAATGGCCACAAACTCATCATTACCACCACGAAGTACTTCAAAAAGTGGGTTGAGGCCATTCCCATGTCCTACATAACTAGAAATCAGATATCTAAGTACATCTTGAACTACCTCATTTGCCGATACGGTGTCCCCCAAGCCATTATCTCAGATAATGGGACACCTTTCAAAAATTAGGATGTTCATGATTTATGTGAAAAATTCAAAATCCAACATCACTTTTTAACTCCATATTACCCCCAAGGCAATGGCCAAGCATAAGCCACCAAAAAAACCATTTTAAAAATCCTTAAGAAAATAGTCAATAACGCTAATCGTGATTGGCATCTACAACTAAGTCCCGTCTTAGAGGCATACCACACAAGCATTCACACAACAATAGGTGCCACCCCATTCTCCCTAGTCTATGGATTAGAATCCATCCTCCCCATTGAGATCGAGCTCCCATCCCTAAGGATATCACTGCAAAATATCATTACAGATGAAGAATATCGGGTCTCATGGCTAAATGAGCTAGAACTACTAGATGAATAGTGTATGGATACCCCAAACCATCTATAGGTGTATCAAAACTGACTCAAGAAAATTTATAACAAGAAGATCAGGAGGAAGACCTTCCAAGTAGGAGAACTTGTACTGAAGGAGAATCAAAAGAATGTACCAAATCTGAATAACAAGGGGAAATTTGAACCCAATTGGTTGGGACCTTTCATCATCATGAGCTATAAGTCAGGGGCATATAAGTTATCAACACTGGAAGACAGAAGACGAACCTCTGCAAGATCCTATGAACAACTCCCATCTCAAAATGTTTTATGCCTAAAATATTTCAAGGTATAGAACCAAAAAATACAAAAAATTTAGAAAATGTCCTAAAAAAATGGTCACCTTGATGAAAACCTAGTAAACAGGCATCTTGGTGAAAACAGAAAAAAACCAAAAATATAAAAGTCCAAAAAAATTAGAAAAAGGATTGAAAATAGTAAAGAAAAAAAATCGTCCTCTAGTGAAAACCACTTTGGTGGTGCTTTGGACAAGTACCTTGGTGAAAACCTAGCAAACACGCACCAAGCATAAATAAAGCACTCTCCATCCACCAGGATCTTCATGGCTTATTCTGTACACTTACTTATCTGTTACATTACATTTATCCTTCCACCATCCATTCATGTCCATACCGTAGATTGATCTTGTGTTCGTATCATGTTCCACCCTAGTACTACTTGGCATATTCCTAAGGTTAGTTTTTCATACTTGTATCGAAGTAGTCTACCATGTCACATTGTGGGAATGGTCCTATACCTGCATCAGATCAGATTCGTGTATATTCTTGTGATCTTCCTTAAAATACTTCAAAAAATCTAAAAACATTAGAAAATCATATGAAAATCCAAAAACAACCAAATCATATCAAAATCCAAAACATGTCAAAAATATTTAAAACAAAGATTCATCCAACCAAAATACGTCATCTTTGAGATGGAATGTAGGCAAGGTTGATCTTTGATCATCGCTTGAGACACCCCAGGTCAGTCCTTTAGGCGTCTGTTGCAGTTAAATGGCAATCTGTTTGCCCATCTATTTCATCAGTAATCAAGTAGTCATCAGTTGAACTATGTGGTCTCTGCGTGTATAATTTAGGCAAGAATAATTTGTTGATCAACTCTCGAGACCCCTAGGATAGGTCTTTAAGTTAGTCTCTTGGTCAAAATCTCAGAGAACACAAAAACATTGAAAAATCTCAAAAAAGTAAAAACAACCTCAAAAAATTTCAAAACACCAAAAACATCCAAATATTTGAAAAAACCCAAAATGGTGCATCCATCTCATCTCGTTCTCACCTGAAATAATCATAATTCCTAACAAATCAATCATTATCTTCATCCTTTGGTAAGTTAGTCAAAAGAAAGTCTAGCAGGTTCAAAAGTGAATGCCTAATCATCAAAGTCTCAAGTCTAGGTCAGTAAGTGGGCAAGTTAATCAACTCAGAGTACTAATATCTTATCATCTAGTCATTCTCATCATCACTTGATCACAAAATTTCCTAGGATACATCCTTCCTACAATGGACATCAACATTAGCCATCATCGTAGTTTAGTCTTGGCTAGCGGTACAAAGAACATTAGCTTGTTTTTTTACTTTATCTTGGTCTTTTGACTTATCTTATTTTATGCTCATTCCAAGGACCTCTCGATGATGCCTAATCAAAAGGTTTAGAGAGAAAGGAATGGGGCGACAATCATTATCTTTTTATCTGCTATGATTTTTTGATGTTCTTGTAATATAACTTCGTCTTGCCAGCTTTGTTTTGTTTGTAGGGAGAATTTTTTAGGTGTCTTATTGACCACATAGGAAGGATTTCCTTTCTATGTTTTAGTCCAATATGTTTAGAACATATGAACTTCACTCTGAATAAGGTTCCGTATGCTAGGTGTGAACAAGAGTACTCCTATTTGATTGTTGATTCAAAGTCCATCACACTAGGTGCAATGCCATCCTAGTTCTTTATACCTTGATGCATCATACCTATGTGTGTTATCAAACATAAGGAAAGTTATGCTTTTTATCTCTCCCATCCTTGGATAAGAAATACATCATCATCATTCATCATCATATCTAATAAAGTCTTGATGACTAATAGACTTGTTGGACTTCTTCATCTTCTTGAATTGAAGGGTTCATCCCTCTCATTCTTCTATCCTCTTTCACACTAACATAGGTATCATTTCATCAATGCATCCATCCTACATCCACACTCTCATCCTGCATAATCACGTCATATCATCATAGGAAAACATCATCCATCTCATCCATCTCACATGCATTGCATCATTATTTAAGATGTTTAAAATAATATAGATTTGTTATTCTAATCATCTTACAAACATCTCATTTGCATCATCATTATCATATAGATTTGTTAGTCTAACCATCCATACATCCATTTTGAACCTTTTTGTCGCAAGATCGACCCTCAAATTGAACTTTTCGCTCAATCTCTTGAGGGGTAAATGTACCAATGTACTTCTTTCTATTGAGGCATCCAAAAAAATAAGATTTTTTTTTAATTTCAATCTTGGCGGCATCATTTTTTGAACCAATGCAAAAATTACATTGCTTCAAAGAGGGGCAAAATGTAGACACATAGAATATACATTCATCTTTAACCCAGATTCAATAATTTCATTTCACTAACCATTTTAATCATCTTCATCTAATTAAAATTCATCATTTTCCCTCTTTAATTAAATAAAATTATCTTTTGTTTGATTAAATCCTAAGTCACCCTCCTTAAATTAAATAAATTTTTATTTATTTAATTATCTTCAAATGTTCTTCATTTAATTAAATAAATTTGCATCAATTTCCTCCCATTTGATTTAAAATCTAAATCAAATGTCATGTCAACTAATCTCTATCTAAAAATAATCAAATCATGATTAAAACTAATTTTAATCCATGTCACATCCTCTAGATAATCTGACTTGCACAATAAATCATTTATTTGGATTTATTAAATCTCCATTTTCCCCCACAAGGCATATTCCCAACGAATATTCCCTCATTAACTCCATTTTTTTTTCTTTTTTGTCTAAAAAAATTCCCCCCCAAAAAACTCTCAACCATGTGCATTTAATGCTATTTTCAAATTTCAAACTCACTTAATAAGAATTTACTTCCACAAAGACCAAAATGTGCTCAAGCTTCCTCCATTCACATCTTGACAAGTGGCATGTATCCATTGGTTGAGGATTAGTTCCAAATTCTTCAACTTTGCGTCTTCTTCTCTCAATCTCATTTATAATTTCAAGGCTTTCTTTCTCATTTATCATTCATAATTTGAGCACTTTTACTATAGGCACTTTGGAGTTGATCATCATTTTGCATCTCATTTCCATTATCATTGTAAGTGTGAATATGTGAATAAGATTAAAACACTTCTTAATATGACATTATATCAAAGATTAAAAAAATTGAATTAATTCAAAACAATAATCAATTGAAAGCATCATATTGCTCTCTATCTCCAAAGATTTATTAAATCTTAATTGCTCTCAGATTGTTTAAGCAAATAAGACTATTAAAATGACAATTCAAAGAACGAGATGATGTTAATGCAATGCTAAATAAGTAACAATGTAAACTAGCATATATGAAATAGATAATTGTAGCTACAAGAGGCAGCCATGGTTGAAAACTTGAATGCTTGATGCTTGAATTCCTGCAGAGTAAGAGTGAAAAAGCTTGATTATCTAGATCCCTTTTCTTGGTTCAATGAGGCTATATTTATAGATTTCTTGGCTGTAGAAATGCACAGGGAAAGCTTTGAGAGACTTGGATTCAATCTGGAGAATTGAATGGTGAGAGATTGAGGAGATTGAGAGAAAGATGAAGATTGTCTCTACCCATGAAAACACTAGGCAAGAGAAGAGGAAGAATTGATGGAGGAAGATTAAGAGATCAAATTCCAAATTTGTCTCCAATTTGTCTCCAAAACTTCCCATGAAGTTTCAATCAATTAATTTTGACATGATTTTGACATAAATTGGACATGGTTTAGACATAGGATATCTAATTCATTTTTGAGAAAATATAGATGGAATATTCTTTGTGCTTTTAATTCAAATATTTTTGATTTTATTTAAATTAGCAAAAGAGGAATAAATAATTTAATAAAATGAACTATAGGATAGTTGTTTATTAAATTAGACAAAAGAATACAACAATTAATTAATAAAGTGTTTTGTCTTTATTTAATTAATTTAAGATGGATGTGATAGATTGAAATAGGGATTTGATAATTAAATCAAAAAAAGTATTTATTTTTGTTTATTTAATTAAGACGAGATTTAGAAGAAATTATGAAGAATGTGAATGTGAACTATATTAAATAAATATTTAAATTTATTTAAACAGTAGAGGAAATTAAGATAATTAATCAAATAATTCGTATTTAATTAATCGGATGCTCCAGACCAATTTTAGGTGTATACATTTTGCCCCTCTTCAAAGTGATGTGTTTACGAATTGCTTTGAAGAAAATTTTGCTGCTACTGCCAGGATCAAATGATAAAAAGTAATTTTGTGTGCCCCAGACATGATTGATGATGATTTGATAACTCCGTGTGCCCCTGACATGATTTTCAGATGATAATAAAATAATTTTGTGTGCCCTAGACATGATTTTCAGATGACAATAAAATAATTCCATGTGTCCTAGACATGATTTTAAGATGATAATAAAATAATTCCGTGTGCCCCAGACATGATTTTCAGATGATAATAAAATAATTCCATGTGCCCCAGACATGATTTTCAGATGATAATAAAATAATTCAATGTGCCCCAAACATGATTTTAGATGATAATAAAATAATTTCGTGTGCCCCAAACATGATTTTCAGATGATTTGATGAAATATGCCCCCTCAGGAGATAAATTAATGATTTGATAATTTTTAGAATTTTTCAAAAATTTATGATTTTATGATGTTTTGATTTTGAAATAATTTATCTCCTGACAAAAATGAAGAAATCTAGCTTTCAGATGAGGTTCTAATTAATTTTCTGGATAAAATTAATTAAAAGATAATAAAAATCAACCAAAATACCTTTCCAAAATTTATAAATACTCCAAAAGGTCAATATTCCAATTCAATTTCCTATTCTTGATTTTAAAAAACCTTTGATAGAGACTTTTCCACTAGCTTAGAGAAAGATGCCAATCCCCTTCCACACTCACCAATTCGAGTGTGTGTGAAGCCACTGACGTTTGGCCACATATGGACCTCCGGTATGTACCCCTTGACTTCCTCGTAATTCGTATTTTTTTATTTTTTTATGCTTTTTAGGTCACTAGGCGTAATTTTATTGTTTTAGCGCTTTCAAGACGTGTTGTAGCACTTACAATCCACTGTAGCACTTCCAGTAGGTCAAGTAGCGCTTTGAGTTTTAGCGCTTGCATTAAAAACTTTAGCGCTTTGAGTTTGTAATGTAGCGCTTTCAGTAGTTTAGCGCTTAGGAGTCTAGAAATAGCGCTTTGAAGCCGGATTTTAGCGCTTTGAGACTTTTGGCGCTTTGATTCAGTAGAGTAGCGCTTTCAATGTCTATTTTAGCACTTCGTGTAAAGTGGTGCTTTGGGAAACTATTTTAGCGCTTTGGCACAAAAAAATAGCGCTTCGGAGTGTTGAAGTAGCGCTTTTGGGATTTAGCGCTTTGAGTCCGTGTTTTAGCGCTTTCATGCCAAAATTTGAATTTTTGCCTTAGTGAACCCTAAGTATGTCAGTTTTGACTATGTCCATTCTTGGAGTGATATGATTTGATAATCCAATTCATGACGTGTAGGATTGATGCTTTAAATAGTTCTAACTTCTCATGATAAGCGAGAAGAAAATCCTATTTTGTGATGATCCTCATGATAAGCGAGGAAATGATTCAATATCCAATAAATCTCATGTTAAGCGAGATTAGATATTGGTTTGATGAACCTTATGATAAATAAGGTTTGTTTATGTTTGTCCATGAATTTTGATCAAAAATTCATACCAGAAGTTTGGAATAAACTTGATAGTAGATTAAATTTTGATATTCTGACATAGTTCATTGATTTGTTGATTCTTGTCGTGATGATAGGAGTGTCTAGGTACTCTCCAAATGCGTGAGAGATTTCCGTAGACCACATATTTGATTCCTCATTTGACAGTAGATGAGCTACAGGTGATAGACCATTGCGGTCTTACGAGTTTTCTCGATATGCCCTAGATTAGGATTAATCAGGGTTTGTTGAAGACATTGGCTGAGAGGTGGCAAAGTGACCACAACACCTTTCACCTACCCACTGGTAAGATGACAGTCACACCAGAAGATGTGTGGCGTATTATGCACATTCCTTTCATGGGTGAGATTGTTGTGTATGAATCTCACGGGACTGATAGTAGAGATGCTCTTCGTAGAGTGTTTCAGGATCAGGCCATTGCAGGTCCTAGCGTGCAGTGGAGGAGGATTGTTGACTCATATGATACATTACTAGCAGTGTTAGCTGGATTCACTGGAGGTTTCCTTTGCCCGGATCACAAGTCAAAGGGATTCCTCATTGGCTAGGGTAAGACTCTTGAGAGTATGATGGTACACAGTACCAGATATGTGTGGGGGATGTTCATGTTGGCACATCTTTATCATGATCTACACTCAGTTGTGTACCTTGGAGCGAGGAGTTTATCAACAAGGATGACCCCATTACAGGTTTGGGCATGGGAGCACTTCGCTATTGCTTGACCTTTTTCACTTGTCGATAGACCGACCGGCAGATCATATGTTTTTCGTTATAGTGGTCGGTTTACACAGGCCCGGATGGGAAAATTAGAGCATTGGAGACGGGTATTTGATGATACTGAGATCGTTATCTGGCACCCATACCTTGATTGTGAGGAGTGGGATGAGGATGGTGCAGTATTGGGATTCCTGTGTGATTCGATGTATCTTATCGGTCGCACTCCTTTTTTCTTGGAGAGATTTCTGTTGCGCCGAGTATACCGACAGTATGAAATTGTATAGTGTATTCCACAGGGAGTTGCGCATTATGCAAGGTGACAGATGGATGTTCCTACTTGGGGTCCACGTTTGTCCTATGATGTGATAGTAGAGGGGTACCGTGGACTGCAGCCATCACCCTGGGATATGTGTAGAGGTATTGCAGTGGCACTGGTTACAGAGGATTATGCCGTATTCCTAGCCTTGGTTCCACATGCGCGTATCACCCTGCCTGATGAGCCAGTACCTTTACCTGTAGAGGGGGATGTAGTCGAGGGTTCTACAAATAGTGGAGGTGGAGAGGATTCTTCATCAAATAGGAGTTCAGAGAGCAGCAGCAATGGTGACAGTAGTAGTAGTGATAGTGATGGCGGCAGCAGAGGCGACAAAGGGGTAGGACCATCTAGCAGTGCTCCTTCATCTAGCAGGCCTCAAAAATGGCAAGTAGTGAAAGTGTCGGTTGTTGATCAGTAGAGACAAATAGCAGGTCTCCAGGTACAAGTTCAGACTTTGCAGGGATAGTTGGTACAAGCCCGGGGTTTGCTTGTGCAAACCCAGACTCAGATGCAAGCATAGGCATAGGCTCATGCCCAGGCTCTATCACAGGTGCAGGGATAGTTGGCCGCCGTATAGACATAGGTGGCTACACTGACAGCTAAGAGAGACAGTGCACGACAGATCATCGAGAGGGCATAGGAGAGAGCAGAGCCCTTACAAAGAGTGGTTGATGGCACCACTATGGGAGACTACATGAGAGAGGTTCTATAGGCTAACCGAGAGGTAGAGTTTTATAGGGGCCAATATCATGATGTCGTTCTTGCTGAGCGTAGAGTGAGTTATGCTGCATTGAGATCTGGGCGGACACATATGCAGACAGTGAGCGAGGGGGTGACACAGCCTTCTCGTAGAGATCCTAGAGATCCTGGTCCTTCCGGGGGTGGTGGTGGTACAGGTCCTGTTGGGCCTACACACTCTAGCAGTAGCAGATCATAGATGCTATTGTGAGCCTCTATGATGTATATTATGATGTAACTTATTTGTTCAAGATGTATTTTTAGACCCAACTTCATTTTATACTTTACATGTTGATATATATATATATATATGAGATGTAGTTGATGTATAATGATGATGGTTTGTGATTTCTATGTGATGAATGCTTTATGCAATGATTTTATTTTGATGTAATGATATAATGATAAATGTATGTGTAGAATAGATGACATATGGATGTATGATGTGATGATATGTATGGATGGATGTATAAATGATGATTTCATGATAAATGATTTTGTAATGGATGTAATGATAATAATGACGTGATTTTTATATTTAATGCATGGATGGTAAATGATGGATGCATATGATGTTGAATAGATGATAACATAATAATGTAATGAGAATAATGGTAAAAATGAACATGAGGCACCTTATGGCACACTTTAATTCATAATTTATTGGATGTATAATAAAATGTATGAATGATGAAATGATGATACTGATGTGATGATGATTTTTGGATTTATGTCAAGTATACTTAGTTTGATTGTGGATTATATAATCATTTATTGGTTCCGTTTATGCAACAAATACTCTACAGGTAATGTAAAAATGAATGCAATTGAATTCTAACATGCAACTATATGCAAAAACAATTTGTCATTTTAACAATATCTTTGTGCTTTTTGTTATCATAGAGCTTTATTGAATGTTGAAAGTGAGTACAAGCGTCAATGGTATGTATTAGACCAATGACGACCTGAGTACTTCTTTCATGATTTTTAAATTTTTGATATTGCAAGCGAACACAAGCATCTGGGTATGATTGAACCGAGATGACCTAAGCATTTATTGCGTAAACAAGCAATGGTTAATCATTTCTATGTGTGAATTTTGAATGTCATCGGTGATACATTTGCATAGCACATCCCCCAACAATTCATACATTTATATGATTAACTTACAGACAATAGATAATAAAAACATCATTCTTTTTCCTTGTCTCTCTAGTTCAATACATCATTGAAAAAATCCAAAGAAGTGATAATCAAAAGTTTATTATCCAATGTTTACTTAAAGTGTTTAATTCATTTTTCAGAGTTTAGATCATCCATCTTGGTTTTCTGATTTTTTTGGATTCTCGAGAATTTAGACCAAAGACTTGGCCTATTAACCTATCTTAGGGGTATTGGGGGCTGATTTAAGATTAGCCTTGCCTATGTTACACATGCAGAGACCACGTAGTTTGACTAAAACAAACCTATGTTTTTGGGTTTTGCTTTTTCAGACGTAACTTTTTCAACATGTTTTGGATTTTCGAGAATGATATGGATGGTTGATGTTATTTTGATGATGATTGACGTTGAGCTTGTGATTTTTGTGTTCATTTTTCTATTATACCATTGTTTGCTCTTTGGTGAAATTGATGTCCTTGTTGCCCCTAGTGATATCCAGATTTTTCTCCCAAGCTTTGGAGTGATACTTGACTATATCAATGATTTTGATATGGATGTAAAATGGCAAGATGATTGACATGATATGAAATGATATTGACTTCCATACTAATGATTCTGATATATATCATAATAGATGGGAAAGCTGATCTTAGAATTACATACGACACCTGTTTCCAGGTTTTCACCATATGCTTTTATTACACACTTCTTGTTTTTCTCATTTTCTCATTTTTGTATTTTTTTTTTGTATTTTTGTGTTGTCAAGATGCTTGTTTGCCAAGTTTGCACCAAGGAAACAATATTCAGAAGTATGATCCATGCACTAGGAATTTCAAGCATAGAATTTTCAGAGATGAATAGTGTTGATAGGTTCATCAAACAAATCCCCTTCAGATGTTGATAGTTGATATGCTTCTGATCCATATACTGATGTGACAACAAAGGGACCAAGCCAGTTAGGCTCAAATTTTCATTTCTTCTCTTCATCTTGCTGATTCCTAGGATTTTCTTTTAGTACCAAATCTCCTACTTGAAAGATTCTTGGTTTTACCCTGTGGTTATAACTTCTTGACATCCTTTGTTGGTAAGCCGTTAGATGATTAACAACTTGTTGACGATGCTCATCCAGAAATTCCAGTTCCTGCAGTCTAGAGACCCTATAGTCTTCATCTAATATGATACCTTTGAGTGATACACGAAGAGATGGAATCTCAAATTCAATAGGTAATATGGCTTCTAACCCATATACCAAGGCATATGGTGTAGCTCCTGTTGGTGTTCTGATACTTGTTCTGTAGGCCCATAGTGTAGGATTGAGTTGAACATGCCACTCATGTCCAACGTCATTAACCATCTTTTTAAGAATTTTGAGTATTGTCTTGTTTGAGGCCTCTGCTTGGCCATTCCCTTGTGGATATTATGGTGTTGAAAACCGATGTTGGATATGAAATTTATTACATAGCTCTTTGAAATCTTGATTCTTGAATGGTCATCCATTATCAGTGATAATGGATTGAGGGATTCCATACCGACATATGATGTAGTTCAAAATGAAAGAGGAGATCTGTTTCCTAGTGATTGTAGTAAGAGGTACTGCTTCAATCCATTTTTTGAAATATTCTATAGTAGTTATAATGAACTTGTGTCCATTAGATGAAGATGGATTGATTTTCTCGACTAGATCAAGACCCCATTGACAAAAAGGCCATGTTGATGTGAAGGGGTGCAACTCTTGTGCTGGTGCATGAATCAAATTGCTATGAATTTGACACTTTTTGCATTTCTTAACAAACTGATATGATTCTTTTTCCATGCATGGCCAAAAATATCCCAAACAGAGGAGTTTCTTAGTTAGTGTCATCCCACTCGAATGAGTACCACAAATACCCTCATGAACCTCTTGTAGGGCCATTACAGATTCACTGTGTTCTAGACATCGGAGTAAAGTACCATCAAGACCTCGATGATAAAGTATGTCGTGCGGATTGGCGGATGAAGTTTCTTTTCTGGTTCCTGGATAAGTCATGAGGAAGGACATTGTTTTTCAAATAGGCATAAATTGTTTCATAGATGGAGGTTTCCATGGTTTTGATATGACATATTGTAGCAGATTCTCTATTTTTATGGGAAGGATATGATACTTGTTCCACCATAAACTCATAACAAACACGTTTCTTAGGCAATTGTAGTAATGAAGCAATTGTAACCATAACGTCTGCAGCTTTGTTTTCAGCTCTTGGAATTTGATCAAACTTGATGTTGACAAAAGACTGTTTCATATTATCTATTTGTTGTTTGTAGGGTCTCAACTTTTCATCTTTAGTTTGATATTCATCATTCACTTGATAAATAACTAGTTGAGAGTCCCCATATACCTGTAAGTCCATGATTTTCCATTGAATAGTTGTTTTGACCCCAATGATCAATGCTTCATATTCTGCCACATTATTTGTGCACTGGAACATTAATCGATATGAATTTGGAATAGTGTGTCCTTGTGGAGAAATGAACAAGATTCCTACTCTTGATCCTTGCTGTGTATATGACCCCTCAAATACAATACCCATTGTTGGGGCATTATTGTCATAATATCTACATTTGGAAACTCCATTGTCATTGGTCGATCATCTGGTAGAGGAGCCTTTGCTAATTGTTCAGTGATTTCCTGACCCTTAATTTCCTTCTCTCTATATAATGAATGTCAAATTCACTTAATAGCATTACCCACTTTGCCAGTCTACCTGTTAAGGTAGCTTTACTGAGTAGATACTTTAAAGGATCAATCTTTTCTACTAACTTGATTGTATGAGTTAACATGTAGTGTCTTAACCGTTGAGTAGAAAATACCACCATCAAGTATGATTTCTCTATGAAAGTGTAATTAATTTCATATCCATTCAATGTTCGACTGATATAATAGATGGCACGTTCTTTCCCTTCATTATCCTCTTGTGCTAAAAGTGCCCCTAATGAGATATCTATTGTAGCAATGTATAGTATGAGTGGCCTTCCTTCTGTGGGTGGCATGAGAATGGGTGGTGACATGAGATATTGCTTAATTTGATTGAATGTTTTCTCACACCCTTTGTCCTATTTGAAAACAATGTTCTTATGCAATAGATGATTGAAATGATGACTTTTATCTGCCAGCTGGGAGATGAATCTTCAGATTGATTGGAGCCTTCCCTATAGTGATCTGAGTTGACTTATGTTCCTAGGAGGTAGAATTTCCATGATTGCTTTGAATTTTGCTGGATCCACTTCTATACCCTTTTTCAAGACAATATACCCTAATAGTTTTGCTGATGTAACCCTGAAGACACATTTCTTGGGGTTTAACCTGACATTGAATTTCTCCATGTGTGTGAAGATTTTGTCAAGAATATGTAGATGTCCTTCCCTAGTAGTAGATTTTTCCAAGATGTCATCTACGTAATCCTCCATGAAGGTGTGCATCATATCATGGAATATTGTCATCATCGCTCTTTGATAAGTGGCTCATGCGTTCTTTAGACCAAATGGCATGACATTCTAGTAGAAAGTTCCCCATGGGCATGTGAAAGTTGTCTTCTCTTGATCTTCAGGAGCTATTTTAATCTGATTGTATCCTGAGAAACCGTCCATGATTGACAACATAGCATGCCCAACTATCAAGTCCATGATGATGTCTATGTTTGGTAGTGGAAAATCATCTTTCAGACACGCTTTATTCAGGTCCCTGAAATCTGTACATATTCTGATACTATTGTCTAGTTTTGAAACAGGTACAAGATTTGATATCCATTCAGCATAATCTATAGACCGTATGAATCCAGCATCCAATAATTTCTTTAATTCTGTTTTGACCATCAATGCAATGTGAGGATGCATTTTTCTTAACTTTTGCTTAATAGGCTTGATTCCTACGGGCAAAGATAAGTGATGCATAAGCAGATTTGAGTCTAAGCCGGGAATATCAGAATATGACCAAGTGAAGTTGATGCTTCTTTATTTAAAGAATTGGATGAGTGTTGGTCTTTCCTATTTTGTCATAGATTCTGCTAGATGTAGGATTTGTGCTTTGTCTCCAATGCCAATATTCACAGACTGTGTCGGTTCTACTAAGACTGATGATCTTTCATGATAGTGTTCCAGAAGAGTGTCAAAACTTCCATCTTTCAGTGCCTCAGAAAGGTTTTCATTATTAGATGCATTCTTTATTTTTACTTTTTCTAGATCTAATGTTGCCATTGAATGGTTTTTACCATTAGATCTATTTTCCCTGTTATCAGTTTTGCAATTGGAAGATTTGACACCCTCCTATCGAGTCGCATTGTTATGAGTATTATAGTTGGAATTTGTACTAGGTTCGGTGTGGCATAGGAAGTTTATGATGGCATCATCATTTGTAAATATTGGTATATCCAAAGGTTCGATAGGTTCCCAGTCAATGAGTTCAGGATGGATTAATGGCATTTGGTTATTAGATGTTTGCAATGCGATGGTTGTAAAGGTGTGGACAACCGTCTCATCATAATCATTTACTTGAATGTCGAGGTTCGTGATGGGACTTTATTCCATATCGTCCAGTCCACTTGAAGTTTGCTCGTCCCCACTCGAATCATCGATATCTAGTGAACCTTCTTCGAGTGGTCTAGACCCAGAACCTTTAGCCTCCTCACGCGTAGGTGCATATTTTTGGATTACATCTACTTGAATATCAATGAAAAATAGATCAGAATATAATGCCCATTCATATTCATTTGAGTTTGTTTCAGATCCATCCCGAAATTGATTGATGTTGTCAACAACTGTCTTTGTTAATTCTTGTTTCTCTTCCTTAGAGTATCCTAGTCCTAGCTTCTCTTTTGTATGGAGAGTGAGGGGTGAAATAGGCTCTGTGATTCCTTCTTTTCTTAACCCAATAGGTCCTTGTCCTTCATATCCCATCTTTTCTAAAATAGCTTTGCCTTTTCCATATTGATCGGTGTTGATGGTGACATTTTTGATACTATCATTTGATGTAGAGGGCTCCTCATCTTTGTATAGCCAATCTAGGATTGTGTTGTCACTTGCTTCATCCTCTATTGTACCCTTTTTGAAAAACCTTTCATCTAGAGCTGTATCTAGTAATGATGTTTGAGACTTGATTAGGGATGGTTGACCATATGTTCTAGGAGATGGCATTAACTATGATAGGTTAAGCAATTGCTCTATTGAATATGTGCCCATTCCAGTGTCCTTCATTTGGATTTGTTCTTGGAATTTGTGTGATAAAGAAGGTTGTTGATCTAGTTTATCTGTTGATTGGATTTCAACAGGACTTGTCTCTTTTTCTTTACCCTTCTTTTCTACCCATTTAGTAGTGATGCTTGGACGTTGTTCATCTTTGGATGATGATGCTTCCCTGTTATGTGGTATGAAGGTATCTTGAGATCCTAAGGGTGTCACAATGTTGAGGGTGATTGTAATTAGTAGATATAGTCACCTCTCATCCATTTACTGGGAACTTCAAACATTGATGATATGTCGAAGGTACAACTTGCATTTCATGGATCCATGGTCGGCCCAAGAGAATGTTGTATGTTAATTCTTTCTCCAACACTTGACATGCAATATGTTTCATCATGGGCCCCACTTGTATGGGTAATACAATCAAGCCTTTAGATGACCTCTCTTCTTCATCATATGCTTTAATAGTCATTTTTCTACGAAAACCAATAGCATTATCTAAATATCCTAGTGCACGAATTAGCTTGAGAGTGCAAATATTCAGACCAACTCCCCTATCTATTAAGACTCTCTTGACGTGGTGATTGTGAATTAAGACTTCAATATGGAGTGCCATATTATGGGGATGGTTCAATGAAATATCATCCTATTCGGAGAATGATAGACAATGTGGGGTAGTCAAATGTCCCACCATAGCTTGAAATTGACATACATCTAGATTCTTTGGTACCGTAGTGGAAACTAAAGCTTGTTGGAGAACTTCCTTATGTGATGGTGATATTTTAAGGAGCTCTAGTATGGATATCTGAGTAGGAATCATTTGCAATTGATCGATGATGTTATAGTGTGATGGAGGTGGAACCGCGTGTGTAGATCCAATTCCTTTTAACATGACCTTGGCTTGCCCCCTAGTTGTTACATTTACGGGTTGATGCTCTTGTTTTTCTCTGATTTTGATAACCTTGATTTGATTATCAGAGTTTGATATGTTTGGGAGTATGTCCAATGGAGTAGTGTTGTTATTTTTCGGTCCATCAATGTTGTGGCCAACCATATGATTACTCTCTATTCCAGATAGGCAATGGATTGTCATGTCAAAGACATGGTTGATATTCTTCCCTTTGTTTGAAGATGAAGATGCTCTTTTGTCATAGTTGGGCAAAGGATCTTTGAAAGCTGAATGATCGTTGTTGTTTTGTGGTGTTTCCATGTATGCTTTATTGTTGTCAATCAAATCCTGTATTGCATGTTTTAACTCCATACAATCATTAGTTTTGTGACCCTTGTTGTTATAGAAGTTGCAATAATCAGTGTCATTCCACCATGGTGGTTTGACCTTAGGATCCTAGAATCGGGCTTCTCTTGCAGTGATAAGACCACTAGCTACTAGTTCTTTCATTGCAGATTCTATCGATTGGCCTAAAGGTGTGAACCTTCGCCGATTTGATGGTTTCTGATATGGTTGTGTCTTTACGATCTCGTTGTTATGTATGATATTTGGTTTGACAAGTTGATCATTGTTTTGATTCTTTGATGCAGATGCTGTCAAGTTAAAAACTGGTTTGGCATTTGAAGAATCATTTGTTGTTTCATTGTTTGGCGTGTTAGGATTCTTTTGCCAAAATTTTGGCTTATCATTACTTGAGTATTGATTTGAGGAGTTACCTATGTTGTTTGATTTATCATTGAAATGTTTGATAACTCCTCTCTTGACCAATGCTTCTTCGATTTTGAGACCATTTTCAATGACTTTCTCAAATGTGGGAGGGAATTGTAGTTCCAGTCTATAACTCATTTCTTCGGTTAAGTTGTCAATAAACAATTCTATCTTTTCTTCCTCCAGAATTGATCTAGGATATCTAGCGAACAAGCGACGCGATCTTTGAAGAAAAGATAAGAATGTTTCCCCCTTGTTTTTCTTTAAGTTATAAAGATCCTTGATTGTTACATCATGTTGGATGTTGAAGGAATATTGGGAGATAAATCTATTGACAAGTTCCTCAAAAGTTTGAATATCAGGTTTTAGCTTTGAAAACCAGTCCATGCATGATCCTCCAAAACTCCTTGGGAATAGTCTCATTAAATATGTCTCCTCTTGCGCAAACTCAAGACTCATTGTTTTGAATTCTCTGATGTGATCAATTAGATCTGTTCTACCATTATACTTATCATATTTTGGGATCTCACAATGTCTTGGAAAAGGTACCAAGCCGACCATCGCGTCAAAGGGATAAGGACAAATGTCCTATATCGCATATCGCTTGGTAGTCCCTTGTGTCATATCTTGTATTTGTTGTTGTAACCGTTGCATTTGAGATGTTAAAGTGGCATCTGGATTTATCATTTGCATTGGTTGCAAAATTTCAGCCTCACTTGTGGTAGGTGCTTCCTTTAGACGGTTTACGTCAAAGTCTTTTGGACGTTTGGTGCTTGATTCAATTAACATCAAAAGATATTTTTCCATATCTTGTTCTAGAATCTTTTCCATAAATATATGGAACTTGGGATCTTGTTGAGCTTCTTGGATGTCCTCTGGTGTGATGTCATTTTTATCGTTTCAGTTTAGATTGTTCCAAGGATTTTCCTCTACCATTTCATTGGATTTTAAAATTTCTTGTTCTAAGAATCTCTAGTTTTGGGACCTAGTGAAGATTGGCATACAAAATTTAACCCTTTCTTCTGAAATGTTGATCTTCTATGCTGAAAATGTCAAATGAAATTTTTAACAAAGTCGAATAAGATGACATATATTATTGATGAGACTATGTTAAAAATTTGATTGCTATACTTAGTTTCATGATGAAGGATGATAATATCCCGATGATGAAACTTTAGTGTAGTAATCAAATTTTTGTATTGATTTTGACACTTGTGATTTGTAAGATCTTGTTTTCAGTTGATAAGATGAAAATTTGTATAAACCTATCTGTTTTTGGTCTGTAGACGATGATTTAGACAAAAAAAAAATTAATTCTGATGAAAATTGTGGATAAAATGACAGACTGATTGACTAGTAAAAATTTTGAACTCTTTGTTTTGAAAGTGCTAAAACAGAGAAGAGAAGCGCTATTTCCTGAAAGCGCTAAAACAGAGACCAGAGGTGCTGAAATAAGTGACAGAAGCGCTTATTGACCAAAAGTGCTAAATCAGTGCCTGAAGGCACTATAGAAGTTGATGAAAGCGCTATTTTACCAAAAGCGCTAATTTTTTTGATAAAAACGCTATTTTACCGAAAGCGCTAAATTTTTTGATAAAAACGCTATTTTATCGAAAGCGTTGAAACAATACCCGAAAACAGTGACTAGAAGCGCTGAAATAGGTTTTCGGAATGCTTAAAAATAGAAATTTAATATTATGTATTGTAAAATCTAGTCTAGCCTTGTAGCATACTGTATCAGGGATTGTGGTAGATATGAAGGATGTATGCGCTGACTACGGTTGTGATATTGAGTGAGAGCTCTTCTTTGAAAGAAGGCTTGTGAATAGAGTGGTTCTACCGCATAATCTAAAGAGTGACCCCTAGCAAAATCATGATATCAGTGAATGAATGTTCTATACTGTAAGAAGAGTTTTTGATTTTGATATAGAAAACGTTGTTTCCTCAATTTATTTCTATAAACAAGAGGTTGCTTGGGCCTTGTAACCTTGATTTTTCTCTTGACAAACGTGGTGGACTTCCACTTTCGTAGCATGGATTTTTTGATATATTTGGACTTTTTTGGTTTTCAGGATGATCTTAAATCTGATATTAATGAATTTGTGAAAACATGGCAAACAATTTTGAATATTTTTAACTGAATAGATTGTGTATGTTCAAGAACCACGAATGATTCTTATTGATTTTGATGGGTCGTTTTAACAATTGTACACAAATCAAACAGACTCACACTTAGGACAAGTAGGTCATCATTATACTCACAACCCACATCTTGAATTACGTTGAATCACATAGCCGTGTCACCCCCTAGAGGGAACCCATTTTTTTGTTGTTGCGAGGCATGTACTCAAAGTGACGGAAGTGGATACCGAATCCCTTGAGCAAGTGGTCCTTGGTAATTATAAGGTGAGTGTGTTGGGGGCAGATTTTTCCCTCCCCTTGCACCGTGAGTATGACAATGTATGGATATTGACTCGATGAGAAACTACTCTATGGTTCATAGATAGGGTTCCATTCGGTGCGGAAAATAGATAAACTCCCTTAGGAGACCTCCCAATCTTTAGAACAAAGATTTTGGGGATGGTTATCTTGCTCATTACCGTCAAGTTGGAATTTCATCAACAACTTGCATTTTTATTATAGTGGGTTGGAAAACCTGGCTTTGGTTGTTTCCACTTAGGTCGTTCACGTAGGGTGAGTACTTTTTCCCACTACAGTAGGCCTGCTAAAGGATTTAATAAAATGTGAATGACATGAAGTAAAAGTGAATCTAGCACTTTGGTCACCCAGTTAAGGGGAGAGCATAAGCCTAATCACCACAAGCACATCATATAAGTTTGTCTTGTTTTAAACCCAAAAAGAAATTTTCTAATCTATGTGAAGGTGTTGCTTCACAGAAATCATGATGTTCTTTTTAACTTTCTGCTGTAAGAATGTGATGACTATCCTAGGATTGATATATTTTAGGAACTTTGAAGTGACTATCCTAGATTGATCAATTTTTAGTCCAATTGTGAATAAAAAAAATAAAATTTGGCCAGAGATGCATCGGATGCAGATTGATTTTACAAAAGCGCTGGAATATTTCCTCAAAGCACTAAAACAGTTACCTGATGTGCTAAAAACCTGAAAGTGCCGAAACAGAACCCCAAGGCGCCAAAGTTTTCCCTGGAAGCGCTGAAACAGTGACCTTTAGCGCTAAAAACTGAAAGCGCTAAAACAACAACCAAAAACGCTAAAACTTTTAACGGAAGCGCTATAAGAAAAACACACTGAGAACCTGCATGACACTTTCTAGAAAATTGATAATTTTGATAAAATTGGGGTTAATGCCCCATGGTGGGCACCAAATTGTAAGTGTGAATATGTGAATAAGATTAAAACACTTCTTAATACGACATTATATCAAAGATTAAACAAATTGAACTAATTCAAAACAATAATCAATTGAAAGTGTGATATTGCTCTCTATCTCCAAAGATTTATTAAATCCTAATTGCTCTCAAATTGTTTAAGCAAATAAGACTTTTGAAATGACAATTCAAAGAATGAGATGATGTTAAAGCAATGCTAAATAATTAACAATGTAAACTAGCATATATGAAACAAATAATTGTAGTTACAAGAGGCAACCATGGTTGAAAACTTGAATGCTTGATGCTTGATGCTTGAATTCCTGCAGAGTAAGAGTGCAAAAGCTTGATTATCTGGATCCCTTTTCTTGGTTCAATGAGGCTATATTTATAGATTTCCTATTTGTAGAAATGCACAGGGAAAGCTTTTAGAGGCTTGGATTCAATCTGGAGAATTGAATGGTGAGAGATTGAGGAGATTGAGAGAAAGATGGAGATTGTCTGTACCCATGAAAACACTAGGCAAGAGAAGAGGAAGAATTGATGGAGGAAGATTGAGAGATCAAATTCCAAATTTGTCTCCAATTTGTCTCCAAAACCTCCTGTGAAGTTTCAATCAATTAATTTTGACATGATTTTGACATAAATTAGACATGGTTTAGACATAGGATATGTAATTCATTTTTGAGAGAATATAGATGGAATATTCTTTGTGCTTTTAATTCAAATAATTTTTATTTTATTTAAATTAGCAAAAGAGGGATAAATAATTTAATAAAACAAACTATAGGATAGTTGTTTATTAAGTCAGACAGAAGAATACGGCAATTAATTAATAAAGTGTTTTGTCTTTATTTAATTAATTTAAGATGGATGTGATAGATTGAAATAGGGATTTGATAATTAAATCGAACAAAGTATTTATTTTTGTTTATTTAATTAAGATGAGATTTAGAAGAAATTATGAAGAATGTGAATGTGAACTATATTAAATAAATATTTAAATTTATTTAAATAGTAGAGAGAATTAAGATAATTAATCGGATGCTCCAGACCAATTTTAGGTGTATACAATCATCATCTAAGCTTATCGAGGATTGGGGAAGGGGATTTACCTATCAAGGGTGCACCAATCCACTATGGAATAGGTATCCATTATTCTTCTTTAAGCTTTCAATTAATCTATGTTGTTATTTTATGAGGCATGATGTATTATTTCATAGGAGCACAATTATGTTTGCATAGTTTGAACTAACCCATGTTAATGAGTGTTGGAGTTTAGGTTGTTTGTAGATTTATGGTGCTTACAATTCCTAACACCTAGTTTTATATGTCTTGAATATTAGATTAGTGGGCCAATTTGTTTTTGGGTTCATACTTTAGGTATCATTCTATTTAGACCTTATGATATATGCTACGCTAGATTAAATCCTTATTTGAATTTGATATTCTACAATTAAATCATGAGTGCATTTAATTTAGCATAACCTCATAAATCTAAGAAAGCTTAAGGAAAAGACATGTTAGATCATGGAGATACTTTTTGAATAGTCTAACAAATATTATTTAATAAATCATATTGCCATCTAACATATAAACATAAAATCCAAAGATGCTCATATATATATCAAAAGTTTTAAATACGGTGTCACTATGGCCTATGATTGTTGGATCCCTTGAGATATGGTGTGCACACCCATCGAGAGATGGTGGTGTGTGATTAGGATCTACTCATGGTATCCATCTCTCACATTTCTTGTATTTACCTATGTGCTTCACCCTCGTGTATTAATGCATCCACACACTCTCTCTCTATGCAATCTCTATTAGCCTGGATTCTAGTATTCTCTCTTTGTAGCTACTCGACCTCTGATTATAAGATAGGCTCTCTCTCAGATCTTTGAGATGCTTGAGACTCCTCTAACTCCACCTATAGTGTTGATACATGGCCCTTAGCTTGATCAATGCGCTTGGATACACTATCGAATGCTACCCTAAGCCTCACATAAGGCTCAAATAGGTCCATGCACTCTACCACAAACCATGGGGGAATGTACTCTGTGACAGTAGCCTCATATGTAGGAAGGGGTGACACTATCTTTGCATCCACATGTTGGAAGTGGTAGTCAGGATCTACCATGGGCTCTCTGAGATAGAAACCATAAAGAATAATCAATATGTAACATCCCTCTGTTTTTCTCTTATGTTAGATTAAGATGCTTTGTTATTTTATCATTTCTTATTGGGCAATACGAACTATGTGTGTTATGTGATGTAATTTCCCTGATGTTATACTTGACATGCTTTGATTAAAATAATGTTGGTTTATTATAACATGATTATTGCTTATGAGTTTTATTAATGATGGAAGTGTCAGTTTGGTGATACTATATTGGTGAAGGGGACATGATTGCATCACTCACTTGTGAGCACCCTACGATTCTATGATTTCCTCTTCACGGTGTATTTTATTATGATTTTATATGCATGTGCTATTGATGCCTTGGATACAGGTTTGTAGGTACATGACATCGACTCCACCTGGATTCACAAGTTTGAGTGTGTTGACCCAATGGTATGATGATTGGGAGATAGTAGCTAGATTACTTGTGTCAGTTCTACACCCTAGCCATAGTGTGTCCTTAGTCAAGTTTGTTGTGTCTTTGGGAGCTTGTTTTAATTTTATTTAATTCAGAAGGGCTCTTGAGTATGAAAATTAATACTTAGAAATATTGCTTTAAGAAGTGTTGATATTTATGTAAATTAAAATATTACATTGTGATATAAGTTTTTATTTAAGTTAATTAATTAAATTTAATCCAATGGGTTGAATTTATTTATTAAATATGTTGTTGAGAAAATTAAAAGAAAAAAAAAGGGAAATTAATTTAATTTTAAATTGTAAATTTCAATTAGTGTTAATTAATTTTAATTTGGAATTAAATTGGAATTAGAAATTATTTAAACATTCAAAAGGCTTTGAGAAAATATATGATTGTTGAAAAGATATTTTGAATGTGACATCTGTGTGAGTAGAATTAATTAATTATTTTTGGTTGAGATATTATTTTGGAGAGGAATTTAATTGGAAAAAAGGAGAGAAGTTTTCTACACTGGAGATTTTTTGAGAGGAAAAAATATATATTTTTTTAAAGAGGTTTTTGGCTGAAAATTGATAAAAAAACAAAGGGGTTTTCAAGAATCTTGGGGGTTTTTCTGTATTTTTTTTGCATCTTCCTGGAAGTGGTGATTTTGGGAAAGCTTTGGAATTGATTTTTGAAGGGGAGGCTCTGCTTCAACTTTCATTTATTCAAGCTTCAGTAAACAGGTTCCTTCAAGTTTTAATTTATTTATTTTAATTGTTGAGAAAGATTGTCTGTACAAAAGTTAATTTTGTAGAAGCTTTAAGTTTTTTTTCAAAATTTGAAAGGATCTATTTATTGTTGAATTATTGTGAAATAACTTAGAGGAAAACAAGCTGTGATTTATGAATTTAGATTTAGTTTTTGAAAACCTCTATGTAAATTTAGAGGAAAGGAATTTTTGTAATCTTCTAGATTTGTTTAAATCTGCCTGTAGAAGTTTTGTTAAATTTTATTATGAGAAAGTCTGTGTGACTTGATTGAAATTGAAACCCTTTCATAAATTTGGGAAAACGATTATTGTTATTATGCAAATTTTCTTTAAAAAAAAATAAAAAAAATTGATTGTCCAGTTTTCCTGTAGATGCTTTCTTCAAAAACTTTTTCCCCAATTTGAATTATTATTGAAACTCAATAAATATATATACAATATATATATGTGAATATAAATATGTATTATTTATATATATATCCCCACACACACACACACACACACACATATATATATATATATATATATATATATATATATATTTATTTATTTATTATGAAATGTTTATTGTAAATATTTATGCAATTAAAATCGCCATATGGCGAAGCATTCTGAAAATCGTACTGTATTCTGTCATAAAGAAAATCTGTTTTATAAAAAAAAACAAAAAAAAACAAAAAAATTTAGTGGTGGGTGAGGCGGTTATTCTCCCCACCGCCCACTTGTACTAGTGTGTGGGGCATTGCGCTGCCTATGAGGTAGTGCACCCATTGC
The DNA here is from genome assembly GCA_007115665.2 of Sequoiadendron giganteum. NCBI lineage: Eukaryota > Viridiplantae > Streptophyta > Pinopsida > Cupressales > Cupressaceae > Sequoiadendron > Sequoiadendron giganteum. The sequence continues at coordinate 236,629,639 of CM021107.1, read as the reverse complement.
ATGGGGGGACGTGTTTCCCCATAGGGAGCATTTCCTCCCCTCCTTTATGTGTGGCCGACTGTACTGTATGTATAGTCTGGCATACCTTGTTAATTCCTAGCGAAGTTTAATACAAAATTCGTCCGTTTTTTTTGGTATTTGCGAATTTCGAGTTTGCTAATTTAATTAATATGTAATTTAAGTATATATATTATATATATACACATTGTGTATATATTTGTATATACAATGTGTAAATATATTATATATATAGGTTAATATATTTTGTTTATAGAATATCAATAAAATATATACTTAATAATTATATATATCATAAATATATGTATATATGATTATATATTAAAATATAATTATGTATGTATATATATTATGAGTATGTGTTAAGTATATATTATTGCTTTAACTTTTAAATAAGGAGATAGTTATTGATAATGGAGATTTGTTTAAACATATTTAATGTAGATATATTTTATGGATTTTTTTTTAATTAGATTTTATGTTATTTAGTTTTAAATTGTTGCATGCAATCAGAAGATATAAAAGGAAGAATAATTTGTTTGCATGCCTTGGTCTATTAGGGAAATGGGTATTTAAGTAAATAGAAGAAAATGATGCTATATAAATGTAATTGTGGAATGAGATATTTAATTATATAATATAATCCTTTTGTAAGAACAAATGTTTTATTATTTAAAATTGGTGAATTGGTGAAATAGATTGTGGGATGTTTATCTCTATTTGAAGAGTCGGTTAGTTAATTAGTTGAATTTTCTTAGATGTAATTATTGTGTTGATTGCCTATGTGGTTCGTCTAATTGCAATTAGAGGAAATGAATATTTAATTAAGTGTATTACGAGAATAGGTATTTAAAAGATATATATACAATATGTTAGAAGAAACAAAAGTTTTATTATTTTAAATTGAGGAAATAGGGGAAATGGTTAGTGTGATGTTTATCTCTATTTGGAAGAGTCTTTTTAATTAATTACTTAAATTGGGATATTTGAGTGGTGTGAATTATTATAAGTTATTTCGTTGATTATGTGCAAAGATGTGATGAATTGGAATGTTGTAAACATTAAACTATTATGCTTTTATGATGTGTTTGAGATATCTTCTATGGTAATTAGGGGTAATTGAAAAGAGGTATTAGATGAGTTATTGTAAGTCTTCCTATTGGGGTATGTTAACTTTGAGAGTGGTTATTTCATGGGATTTCTTTTTGTAGTTCTCTGTGGTAATAAGGTTTGTTGTTTCAGCGAGTCACCCGATTTTCACGAATGGGGAATGGTTTGCTCTTCTTTGAATGGATTGTTGGATATTTTGTACCTCCTTAGTTTGGAGTGGTGATGTATCACATGATAACCGTAGGAGGGTGAAGCTCAATGGGGGCCGAGATCTGGAATGATCTAATGGGTAACTCATATATCTTGAGTGGCTTTCTCCTTGGTTAGTAGTATGTTTAGGATACTGGTGTGTCATACTGTTAAACTCTGATTTCAATTTATTCTTTGAAATAGTATTGTTCTTGTGGTAGTTTTGTTTAGAGTTGAGTCAGCCTATGACTAGAGGTTGTAGGGATTGTCCTTGTATCCGTGTTACTATCTCCTAGCACGAGGGGTGGGCCTTCGGGTAGCACTTGGTTGGGAGGAATGTGCGCCCTACACTGTTGGGTCCCCCTTTTGATTTGCAGTTTGCGTTGTGAGATTTTTCAGTGGAGAGCTCACAGTGGTTTCATTCTTTAGATTAGGCTTTATCTCTACTTCAGTATAGCTCTTGTTATTATTATTCCCCTCATTTTTTTTCGAGGTGGGATCTTGTTATTGTAATAGTTAGGTTTGATCTACCTCATTCTGGGAATGAGTATTGTAATCCACTTTTAACTTAATGTTATCCGAAGCTTCTTATTCTATTCTATGTGTTTGTATCTTTAATGCTTATAAGTATGTGAAATTAAATGTATGGTTAATATTTTAATTAATGCTTTATGTGAATATTGTGTGTATGTTTGGTAATCAATGTAATATTTTCACGTTACCTTAGAGGTTGTTGTGAAGTATTGTGCATCTCCTTTGATACTAATGCACTTTTAAGAAAAAAAATTGTACGCTTCTGCGTTGAGTTGCAACTTCCTTTAGGGTCCCTTGGCGGGGCATTGCATAATATATATCATCATAATATACATATAAATGAGCATGATATACATAAAAACATAAAGAATAATAATAAATACCATCACCTAGGTCTATAGCATGATTCATAGGAATCTTAGAACCCCCGGTGCTCTCCCCATTCTCTCGAGCACTGGAATGCATAAATTGTGACCTTGTAACTTGTGTAGGAACTGTATCTCTCCACTTGGGTCTAGGAGGACTAGCCTCACCTCTATCACTATCCTTGTCCATAGGTTGGATCTACTCATCCTATATCTCCTCATCATCATCCTCTCCCCCATAGTTTCTTTCCTCTTACTCCTCATCCCCATCTACAAATAGGTCTACTGTATCTATCCCCCTTCCTCACTCTCTATCCTCTAATATGGTAAAGGTCTTGCAAAGCCCATAGGATAGTCTATAGGAAAGATAGGTCCTGTCCAAACCACCTCCCACCACTCATCGTACTCCTCTATCATATTGAAACAATAAGCATCAGAGACTAAGGTCACGTCTATATCCTCCTCCTCTCCATCACTCTAGAAAACATCATCTATTTTTAGATGTTTAATGTCCCCAAGTCTGTAGCACTTTGTATTGACCATCTAAATGATTTTCATAGTTGTGGTCATCTTTGTATCTACCCAAATTATCTTATGATGCGATCGTAGTAGAAGGATCTCACTATGTGATCATGTCGTCCTAGAAAAATTCTATCCCTCTACATCCCCCTCATCTATCTTATAGTGTCTAGCCAAAAGAGCTCCATCAGATAAGGTCTCCATACAATATCTTCCTCCCTCAGCCTATCAAATATGACCCTCCAAAATAGTACATCACCATGCTTCCACACTTGTCTAAATGGATAACTAAATGCCTATGGGTATCCCATCACGGTGCCAATAAAAAAGACTCTCAGTCTAGTACAGGTAATGCATTCTAGGTACTAGGTCTATAGTAATGTACAATGAAGCATGTTGTTCACCTCTCCATAGGTAAACCGACCCAAGTAATAATATAGGTGCACCAATATGCTCTGACCCCATGCAAAGATGACGTGGTAGTGCTCCATGTCTCGAATCATGTGCACTAGTCCACCCTCTAGATGTTCCCACTGACTGTTGGGAAGTAGTACTAGTGCTACTATGTAGATCATGATGCATCTAATGAGTGGTGATCATGCATGTAGAAGCCATGCAAGCTCAATGCACAATCCTATGATTCTATGACGAACAAGTCTCCCTAGGAAATACTCAGTGTTAGACTACATGTCCTCAAAGCTTCTATCATGTGCTAGAAAAATCCTCTCACCTCTGATGGGCACCCGTAGTATTTGGTGCACATCCTCCAATGTGATAGTCATCTCTTCTGTCAGTAAGTGAAATGTGCAAGTATTCATGTCCCATCTCTTTGCCAATACCAATAGCATGGCATCATGATATTGCATTGTCGGGGAGATATAGGCCCAATAGAGGTCTATCTCTTGGAGGATATACACGTTATCCTCAAGTAGATGATTGACTAGCTCTTGTAGATGACTGAACGTTCGACCACCTAGGTGTTGGTTTGACTGAGGTGCAGTCTGGCATAGAAAAGAATAAAAATGTCATTTAAAACATCTTAAAAGCCCAAATTTGTGCTTTAATGGTCATAAAGTGTGCTAAAGTTGCTCTAGAATATATTAATTAAGAGTTTTAGACACTTTATTCCTTAACTGGGACACTTTGCAACAATCTAGAAAAATGAAGGAAAATCCCTCCCTAGACTCTAAATTTATTTTAAAACTCCATAAAAACATAAAAAAATGGCTAAATCAAAGTACAAAGAAGGAAAAATTCGCTCATTGTAGGTTGTAGCTCATCTCGTGCAACTGTCTCCAGTAGTAGCTCAATCCGTGGACATGTGGATGGGCTTGTGCTCAACATGATGGCTCACTCTACTCCAAGGTCACTCTAAAAAACAAGGTAAAAGATAAAATGAATATGAATTACCTTCCCTTTATCTTTATATACATGAATTTTAAGGTTATTTTTTGTTAAAAAGAAAAGAGTGCTTTTTTATTTAAACTAACACATTACGGGCTAGTGAGCTTCATTTTCAATATCGTCTGTTGCATTGAAATCATGGTTCCACTCCCATTCTCATCAAATATCTATCATCATGTGGCATGGTACTTGGAAATTCCCTATGATGGACTTGTGTAGTTTGATGTGGTTGGATTGCTACCTTGATTCCACCTTTGTAAAGAAAGCATAATCAAGGGGGGCATACATCCACCTTCAAATTAAATTTGCTAGGAAAGTTAGATATGGGGATTTTTTTTCAGCTACTAATGAATCTATGATGAAGGATGTGGTTCCTAAAATTGTGGTATATAGGTAACTATATTGGGGGTTTCATTCTTCCTAATGATTCCATATGAGTATCCTTTTATAAAGCTACTCTTTGAAGTACTTTAGCTTGCATATGCATGTAGTTTCATATGGGCACTAAAGTGGGGGCTAAATGTAGTGTAGAAAAATACATACCTTTTCATTTTCACACTTAATTTGGACCTATTTTAGCATCCCTTGCATTAAATTCCCTTTAGGTCACTTATTATGGGCCCCTAAAATCCCTTTTTGTGCATCTTGAGGTATATTTCAATTGTAAACCTAACCAAAATCCACAAAAAACCTTTAAGATTGGTGGGACCAAGACACCACCTAGGGTGTCTTAGTCCTGAGGGATTTATTTTCAGGAATTAAGAGTGGGAAATGAAAATATTTGATTTGATTTGGCATTTTGTTGGCCTTTGGGATCTAATAATCAAATTATTAGATAGGAATGCCTATAAAAGTAATATTCACACCTATTTTCACCAAAGGAATTAGGTAAGAGGTAGCTAAGTGAGATGCAAGTAAAAAAGAAGTAGATTTTTAAGAAGCAAGGAATTAAAATCTTGGAGCAGTCTTCTATTATGTTTTTGTAGTTTTTTCAAGTCCATTTTCAAGCGAAGATCTAGCATTACCAAAGACTAATAATGGATTCCTATGGAGGATCATTAGAGATTATAGGTTGGGGATGAAACTAGCCATACTTCCAAGCCTAAGGACTTGTTTCTTGAATGATTCTATCTTCCATTTTTATTCTACTTTCTGCCTAAGGAAGGTACATTTCATGTTTATGTCTTATTAGGGTGATTTGAGATCTCCTTTGTAGGTCATTTTTATTTTCATCTTGAGGATTCTATTCTAACACATTTGAATATGGTTTCTCCATGTTCTAGCTTGAATAATAATAGACACACTTAATATTAGGGCTCACACACATTTCCATTTTCAGATCTATGCATTTTCATCAAGGTTTAATTACCAAACAAGGGTTTTGACCAAGGGAAACCCCCATAAATAATCAATCAAATTTCCTTTGTTTTGTAGGTTATTTAAAGGTCCAAATTTGAAGATTTGGCGAAGAAGGAAGTGAAGAAATTGATTCTCAAGAACACATTTCAAAGTTGTGGAAACTCAGATTGGGACTAAGTCGGCAATAAGGGCACCTTAGTCCTCTAGGTGGTATTTTGTAGAGATTCTTGTAGATTCTCTTCTTCCGTCCAAAGATTTCGCTTCTGCCGCAAAAAATAGTTGTAGGGTTAAGACAATAGTAAGGGTGTATTTATCCTACCTAGAGTATTTTGAAAACATTTTTACATTTCTAGAATCCTTATCACATTTTTAGACTTTTCAAGTACATACATCCTAACTTTCTATTACTTAATTTTGTCATTTGCACTCATTATTTGGCTTGCATTACTAGTTTTTTTGAGTTGAGTGTTAAGTTGTCTTTTCCAATATTTTTCTTGGTGGTGAACCCTTCAAAGCCTAAGGAATCTTCCTAGGTCTCCCTTGCTAAGAATTTACTCACCTTTTTGTTGATAGTCAATCCAATTGGGGATCATAGCTTTCCTTGAATGAACTATTCCCCTATATGGAAAAATCAAGGATTAGGGATTCCTTTCTTGCATTGCGAGTCCCTTCTCCTCCAAATCATTTTCCCTAACGGTTAACACATATTATTTTTATTTTTTTATTAATTTTCAAAAATTATAGGGTTCACATTGTCAAATTTCTATTTTTTAGGATGTGTCCACTTTGAAAATTCATAAAAATAAATATTAATTCATTAAAAAATAAAAATAAAAAATCAAGACTACAATACATGCTGTTAGCTAATTTCTCATTGAAGTGATTTTAAAAGTACTATTTTTTTTTAACCTTTTGACATACCCACAACAAATTCTATCTTATGTATTTTTGGAAAAGCTTACAAATTTGTGTGGGTAACTTTGTTGAACCCCTTAATCTGCACCATTTAAAAAAAATGTATTTTAGAAAGTACATTTAGAGCTCTATGGTCCTAGTTTTGTTGCATCATAAAATTTTGAGTGTAACTATCTTCAATTTCTTATCCAAGGTTAGTATTTCCTGATTTCATAAAAACAGTGGCCACTTAAGACCCCTTTTTGGCTCCTCATCTTTGTGCACTTAATCATGGAGAATAATAATCGAGTACATTATGTAGAAAAACAAGAAAAAATATGGAACACAAACAACATAAAATAGGGACAAACCTTAGTATAACAATAGCTACTAACACCAACCACCATTCTAGAAAATACAAGTTACTTAGAGGGAGAATGACCAAAAACCTAAAGGTTGAGATTTACCTCCATTTCCCTAGAGAGGTGACATAAATATTCCTTGAGTGATTTGGTGTCACTATTGGACTCATGAGCCTTAGTTTTCTTATCCTTTTTCACTTTGGATTTAGTTATCTCCTCATCTATGATCTTTATACTCAAAGTGGTGTTCTCTATAAAATATTCTCTTAACTTGAGAATATTATAAATCAATCCCTTTAAATCCCCAACCTTCCTTTTGAGAGAAACTATGTTACTTTGTATGAAATTGATTATTTTTTGGTTGAAGTTGTTGGTAACTTGCAAGAGAAATGTGTACTCTTAATGTTTACATTGTCCTTACCTAAATCAATGGTATTATTTTCACTCCTCTTCTCTTACTCCTTACTCCCCTCTTTGTTATTTTTTGTGGAGTTCTTTTCCATATCTTTTTTCACAAGAACCTCATTTTTTCTCATCCTTGACATCAATGGATTTTTAATTCTTTTCCTTCCCATTATGAGCAAGGGATAGATAAGTATTACATAAAATTATATCACCCTTTGAGGTTTTATTCTCAAAATTAGAAGAAACATACAATTCACCCTCTTCATCAGTTACATCCACAATATTAATCTCTTTAATTGGGAGGGAAGAGGTAGAATTAAGTTTTTGGGTAGCAATACCAAAAAAATATTTTGTAGCAATAGAGTTATCACCTATATACTTTGTTTCCTATGGTTTAGGGTTAATCACATCAACATTACACTTACTTTTTCCTTTATTTTCAATTCCACTTCCCCCTTCTATATTAGGATGCAAGTTGGGACCATGAGACAAAGTGGAATTAGAGGGTTTCACTATCCTCTGGGTTGTTATAAGGAGAGGGGATCTCAAAAACAAGAAAAGGGGTAGACATACGGCTATAATTTTTCTCTTCTCACTTATAAGGAAAGGGATTTTAACCTCATGAATATAGAGATAGGGGAGTTACTTAGATAATACTAATAAGTCCATAAAATGAGACCCTAGTATAATGACAAGACTTCCTTATTACATTGAACATCATTAAAAAATTCTCAACATAGGATAGGGGATAAAATAGAAAACTCACCCAATAAATTTTGATGATGGTGACACAATAGAGGTAAATGATAAGTATATATGCATTGTAATTTCCCTCAAAGGGTGAAGAACTTGATTAAGAATAGGATGAAAATTTTCCAATGGGGGAGGTCCTCCCTTTTAAAACCACTAAAGTGTTTATTGAATTGTTCCTCACCCGTGAGGAAAGAGTTGATGTAATATTTCACCTAACCATTTTACACTCTTTTCACCTTCAATCCATTGGTTCCCAACCCCATACCATTTCCTATAATACTTTTAGTGACATTGAACTCAATACTTCAAAATTTAACCTTCCCTAAGATATGAGTATAGAAAAATTGAATGGACAAAGCTAGGTCAATTTATGCATGGAATCAAAATAAGAAGCCACATTATTGCTGATAAAAATTCCCCAAATCTCCTAATTTAATTTAATATCTTTACATAAAGAGGGATCAACCCTCACATGATCACAACCTATGGTAATTTAAGCATTATAAACTGTTATCCCTAATAATTTCACACTAGATTGGGCACCCTATTTTGTATGTAAACTTAATTATATTAATAATTTGATTATTTTGGATGCAAGTTGGGAAAATACATTAAATTCCCTATCATCCCTAGTTTTTAGGGCCAAAAAGTCCTAGACACTAGATTGGGCTCCCTAGTCCTAACGATGTGACTTTTGAAAGTTATCACTTTGAGTTCCAACCTTTGGTATTTTAAAATAACCCCGGGGAAACCTATGTCCAAGAAAATAAATTGGGATGCATATATAAAAACGTTTCCCTCTCATTTGAACATTGTAGATAGGGAAAAATCTTAAGTCTGAAATCTTATTAGATTAAGATTCAGGTTTTCACCATCCTCAATGTAGTTACCTGTAAAACACACACATATTCAAGATGAATAATATAATCTAAAAAAACATGCACTGTTACCAGGGATTCACTCCATTTTTCTTCTCAATGTCGCATAAGAATGCATGATTTCGAAGGATTTGACGGTTAAAGGAATTTTGGTTGCTCAATGTTGCAACATAACAATAGGATATGGATGATGGAAGAAGGATGGATGATGATGGAAAGCTACAGAATGAATTTGATAGAGTAATGGTACTGGAAGAATTCGATCCTAAAAGGCTTGTGAGAGATCGTATTTATAGATTTTTGACATGGACGAAGAAGAAGATTTGATTTGATTTGATTTTTGACAAAAGAGGAAATACAATGAGATGGGATAAGATTATAATAAAATAGAAATATATTGATTTTTCGTTTTAAAGGAAATAAATCCCAAAAAAGATGAGAAGGATAAGTGATGAATTATCTAATTAAATAAATTAATTAGATACACATGAGTTCTATTTTTAGAAAGAAAGCGAGAAGATATTTTAAGATTTTATTAATTAAATAAATATTTAATTTATCTAATTAATGTTGGATTTATGCTTTAGGTAATTAAATAATATAGATTATTAGATAACATTAGAAGAAAGAAGATATTATGAATAGAAGCAATTTGATTACTTAAATAATATAAATTATTTAATTAACATTAGAAGAATGGAGGGATTATTAATGAAATTAGTCAAATAAATAAGATTTATTTAACTAATTAGATGATGAAAAGGGTACCTAGGGAAAAACATGCTACAAGATGTCTAAATGACCTAATGTTGTGATAATATATTGTAAGAAGACATTTTTGGGTGTCTACATTTTGCCCCTCTTTGATATGATGTTTGAGATGATGAGATTTGTATCAAGTAACATCATTTCAAAGAAGCTAAGGTATTGAATAGATGAAGTGGATGATGATAGAAATATAATATAATGATGATGATAAGATGGGGGGAAGGATAAGATGATGATGGGATGATGATGTCCCCTCTCGAGAGGATAGGCGAGTTGGAAGGACCCGAGTATGCTCTCAAAATGGATGAAATGATAAAAGATGGATAATACGTTATGATGTAAGAAAGTGAGCAATCATGGTGTTTGATACAACACTAGACATTATGCAGCAAGATATAAGGACCAAGGTGACGATATGTCTCGTGCCCCAGCGTAATATAACCTTGTCTAAACATATGAGGGAGTAAACTTAGAGCATTAAAGTCCTAATGCACAAAAGGTATGATAAGACCTTAGATGCAAAGGATAGTGAAAAAATCCATTCCAACATACACAAGATATGAATATTAGTTGGAATGATACGAATTTGATACAAATGCATCTAAAACAAGAGTTTGCACAAAGTCAACACTGGTCAACCATGGTCAACTACAATTGCATCGCGTTGGCTACAATTGCGTCGCGATATGTCACATGTGGCTCAACATCTTGCAGTTGCATCACAATATTGTGAATGTGTCATTACATATAGCAATTGTGTGCCCTCACAACGATTGTGTTATTCCATTGCAATTGCGTCATTGGACCTGGCATTTGCATTGCAATATTGCACTTGCATCGTGAAAACCAGCATATGCATTGCATTTCGGCACTTGCATCGTTTGCCTCTGCAATTGCGCATTTTAAAATTTTGACCTAGCCACCCTTTGGACTTGAATTGTAATGCAAATAAATGCGTCGAATGCAAAAGAATTTGTGGCTTACGTAATGCTAATTTTGTCGCAACACATTTGTTTCCCATCCCTTAACCCTATTAAATGCACAAGAATTGAAAAAATAAATGTTGGATAGGGTACTTACCGGTGCCTCCACACCCTCAGGTCGTCAGAAAGTCCACATGCAGTAGCCATGGTGGTCTGTCGAGGGAATCACCATCTTCTTCTTAATCTCTGATCTCTGAAATTTTTAATTAGCAAATGTGAAATTGACACTTGGTTTGGCTTTTTCAACCTATTTATAGGTTAAAAATTAGGGTTTGACCTAATAAGTTTGTATTGAAGGCTCTTTTCACAACCTTTGTCTGAAATTTTGACTAGCTAAGCGTCCTCCATTTTTAAGGTTGATCATGCCATTATTTCTCTGGTCATTAAATTGATTAATCGGGATAATTTCCAAATTTTTCTAACCTTGGGCGAAAATTTGAAAAGTTTCCCGAGGGGGCATAAGCACTCCGTACCTTCACTGGAGCATATTCTAGAATTTTTTTCTTTGCCATAACCCGATAAACTACATTATGACAAAGAGGGGCAAATGTAGACACATAAGAATGACCTAGGCCTGCAAGCACTATTTTACCACTTTTCGTCCTAGCATAATTATGACATTTTAATTATGTTTCTAACGCACATTCAACTATTAATTAAATAATTCATAATTATTTAATTAATTTATGACTTTTTATTCTTCATGATTATTAAATAAATAGATCTTATTTATTTATTTAATGTGTCACTAATTATCAAAGTATGCTGATAATTAAATAAAGTTCTCAATTTATTTAATTAATCTTTGTCATTAATGTCCTCTTGATTATTAAATAAATATATTTGAATTTATTTATTTAATATGTCACTAATGCCCAAATCCTCTTTTAATTAAATAGATTTATTAATTTATTTAATTAATCAACTACCTCTTCTAAATTAAATAATTATTCCTAATTATTTAATTGCCTTATTTGATATTTCCCTCTTTTTAAATAAAACAATTTATTTAAAAATGACTTCACATGGTTAACTGCTTCTTCTTTTAGTAAATAATCTTAAATCAATTATTTACTATCTCACAAAATCCATATTTTGAATTAATTTTAATTCAAAATGGAAATATTCTTCTACAAATCAAGTAATTGCTAAAATTACTAATTTTCTAAATCTCATCTTATTTTTTATTTTTACTAATTTTCATCTCACTGTCACGTTCATTTTCCATCCTTGATTTAATTTCTTAAATTAAATCTTGTGCAATCATTTGGGAATTGTACCCTAACCCTAATTGAGAGTTTCCATTTTGAATCTTGACCTTTGATTTTAGGGCATTTTCAATCTCTCATCTCATTCGTCTATCCAAAATTGCATTTTCTATAAAATTTCAATTTTGTTCTCATTTCGACATCTCTTAATATATTTGTTTTTCTTGAATCTTTCATTTGATTAATATTAATCTCTTGCATTTGTCATTTAATTACTTGCATTTAGAATTTATTTTCTATTGCATAGTTTATAGAAATTCTTCAAAACTTTGGTTAGTGCTAGGTCATATAGTAGAGTTTGCTCATCACAATCTAAGGGCACACTCATCATCACAACAAGCTATAAGGTGCAATGGAAGTCAACCAAGGAGGAGGAAGGAATGGGTGAGATTGTTTCAGTTATTTTCCTTTCTTTATTTCTTATGCATTCTATTGTTCATTGGGGATTTAATTAATATTGCATGTATGTTGCTAACAAACTGATCTTGCAGAAAATCCTCAATCACAAACATAATAACAATTTATTATGAACTATGAACAATTATTATGCATAAATTGTGAAGATACATGTGAATTATTCTCTACATGCTTGCTACATAAATCTATTCTATTATTTGACTAGCCCTTGAAAGTGTTAAAGTAAATTCAATCATTCATCATCAAAAATTAATGAAAACTTATGGTGTGACATCACTTGAACAAGGGTTTCATGACTAAGGTAACTTTGTCTTATGTTATTCATTATTACAATAATTATTATTTACTTTATCTCTACCCCACTAGGGTAAGAACTCTTTACCATCATTACCATTTTCTTTGTGGAGGTGGAAACACCAACACAAGGGTTTTATTGAGGCCAACTCGTATACAACACAACCTTTCTCCTCTTTCAATGTTTATAGTCTAGATCTAAAGCCTCTATCAACAATAGGTTGTAGAAGAGTAGAAATAAAACTATTTCAAGTTTCCAAAAGCTGAGAACATCCCAAAACACCAAGACTAGAGCACCCATGCCCCTGTCCCTACATTTTAGGCCCAAATTTCAACTACAAGTGCTCCTCCACCAATACATTCTAGATCTATACCCATTTCTATATAATTTTTGTTTTTTCTATGTGATCATTCATATTTTTAGATCTAGGGTTATATCAATTAGGTTAATTAATTACACACATCAAATATGTCCTCTTTACAGCAAAGGAATAAAACCATAGCAAATTGTCTCTCCTTTGAGATAGTTAGACAATCACAAAACTCTAGTTGGTTTGTGTTCGAATGTTAAGCCAAAGAAGAATATAGATATAAGATAATTCACTTATTGGATCTTGGATCTCTTTCACACTTAACATTTTGATGATCTGAACTCTTCTTATAAAGTATTTTTTCTGATTAATTAACATATATTATGAAATATGAAACTAATCATTAGGTTATTTGAAAATATTTTTGCTCAAATGCATTCATATTATGTTTAAATTTTAAAAATGCATTGCAGCTCTTCTTTCACCACCTATTTAACATGTTTTTGAATTCAATTTAGATGACATTTGCAAAATGTTTTGATTTATTTACATAGTTTCAAATCCAATTTTTACTTATTTAAGGAATTAGATCTGAAATATTTTATTTTCATTTGAAAATTTAGTATGTTTACTTTGAATAATTAAAGCATTTAAACACTTTGTTCCTCAAAAAAAAAAAAAAAACCTAAAATACATTCTTCTACCATTTCATCGGCTTATCCAACTTGTCACCACATTCCTTTATCTCTTACTTCCTAAGAGCGCTCATATGTGAAGATTATTTGATCTATCATATCCTTTGAATGCTTAAAATCTCTAACTGATTATTTCATGTGTCTCTTATCAACAAATTAAGGTATATTGATTTCTTAAGCTCTTGCAGATTTTATAAATATAGTTTTTCACGAAAAAAGGAACTACAAAAATTTCTTCTCTTTTGCAAGATCTAAAACAATAAATCCTTGTACTTTTGGACTAGGGAACCTAACACCCCTATCCTATCTATTTGGATTCACTTTTTTGCACATAACTATGCTTTGTAGTCTCTTCTTAAATACGATTCTTGTTCTTGATAGTCTATTATGAAATTTCTAGATTTTGTTGTACATTATGAATTTGACCCTAATTCACCTAATTCATTATATTACCCTAAAAATAATTGTTCATCACAACAAAATTGATGAAATTCCTAACCAACCTGATTGGGTCTCCCTTGAGAACAACAACCAAATAATATTTTCTTTCTAAACATTGTTTCATTTCCAAATTACATTCTCAAAATATTTCATTTCACCACTTTACCCTCTCCCAAGATGTTTCAACCAAAAAATGTTGTGCATATTCATTCTAATTCTCCAAAACCACAGATTAAACCCTTTCTTACTATTAGAGGTTTTCTAAACCAGCCCAAACCTCCTAGTCACATTCTAAAATTTGTAGATCAACTCACTCATAAAAATAATATTAATCATGTCATCTTATAGTAATAAAATTATCATCTAGTTACTCACATACAATACTCAAAAAAAAAAAAAAAATTCACTTCCATTCTATTTCCTCAAAATTTTCTTCCTGCCGCACCTCGTCTTCCTCAACACCCGAGGAAAGAGTATGATCTTATTGATCAACTTTGTAATACTCAAGATCAGATCTATTTTTGGAATTTAATAATAATCTCACCTACATACCATAGGATGCACACAGAGGCCTTCCAAAATATAATTGTAACACTTTTTTCTAGACCAAATTATTTATCATCCTTGTTTAGATGTATGCATATAAAAAAATTAGATATTACATTCACCACAATAAACTAACACCCCATTGAAGTTCAACAACAACATGATCCTCTTTTGATTTTGGTCATCATTCATCAAAATGACATAAATTTTAGTCTAATCAATAAATATCAAGTCTTAATATTTATAGCATTCACCCTTTACATAAGATAAATATAGATGCATCTCTCATCAAGCTTGATACTCTTTCTATTCATGTATTTGATAATGTGATTAGACAACCACTAGGAACAATCACACTACCAATTAAACTAGGACTCGCAACTTTTCCTACCCTTATCCATGTCATTCCATATTCTCTTTCATATAATATTCTCCTTGGTAGTCCATATATTCATGCCATTGGGGTTGTCTCATCTACTCTTCACCATAAATTGAATTTTTTATTTAATAGAAAGATCTATATAGTTGAAGGAGGTCCAAATATGAAAATTTGTTTACACATCAATCTTCTATTTCTAAATCTCCTAGTACCTTAATTCCATCTTCAAAATTCAAAATATTTCCTTTTAATGATAAAAATAAATCACCTACAAATCTGCTCTTTGGTGATGATTGGGGTTCATTAAATTTTACACATTTTTCATTGGGGAGTACAAATATTACCATCAAATCCTAAAGAGCTAAAGGTTTTCTTGGTGACATCCAGACAATCTTGTCCTTCATCTTCTCTCCATAATACAACTCCTTATAATAGTAATAATGATCAATATGATGCTTCATATTCAAATACATATTTTGGTGATGATTGGTTTCATTATAATTTACAATAATTTTTGTTGGAGAATATAAAATCTGAAAATCTAAACCTAATGAATCTTCTATTGTATTTACACAATTAATAAAATCAAATCTACTTCTTCTATTTTGATAAATTCCCAGACACCATTATTCCATGATAATGTGCCTTCCTCTTCTAATAATGGGGATATTTAGCTTTCATTCTTATGT
This sequence comes from Sequoiadendron giganteum, assembly GCA_007115665.2. NCBI lineage: Eukaryota > Viridiplantae > Streptophyta > Pinopsida > Cupressales > Cupressaceae > Sequoiadendron > Sequoiadendron giganteum. Next base: position 236,614,058 of record CM021107.1, on the reverse strand, counting down.
ATTGGTTAAATCTAATAATATCCCCTCTCATCCTAACATCTCAACAATAAAAAAGGATTTTCATTCTTGCAAAAGAATTGATTCCTCTCATGTCAATACTGCTACTCCTCTTTCAACAAATAATCATGCTTCCCATTTGAATTGGAAAAACATCATGACATTGGTTTAAAAATTATTTGTAAACTTGGATACAATAAAAACATGGAACAATGATTTAACGATAATGTGAATCTTATACTGAACCTTTCAAAATGGGTTTAGGCTTCCAACCTCCTCCTTTGTCTACATCTCATCCTCCATCGAATAATGCATTTATGAATTCCTCTTGAAAGAAACCAAAATTTCCTTCACAAGAGAAAGTATTGATTCCTAACCCTTATCCCCTATCTGTGAAAGATCATATTTTATTGAGGCTTTCCAAAGCCCCACTTGATTACTCTTTTCCCTCTAACATACAATTAATTTCACAAAGAGAGTCACACAAATCATTATTTTTGTGCATATCATTGAGTGTTGGGTTATTTAACT